>SNQJ01S0156067.1:0-22382 GCA_010110895.2 Picea sitchensis | reverse complement strand
CACTACCAGGTGCGGTACTTAAAGCCAATCTAATAAAAGGTATGAAGAATGAGTGGGTAGAGACGTTGAATTTAATGGGAAAAGGATATATTTATCAAGAAACATATCATGAAATTGTCCAATTGTGTATCAAGTGCTCATGCAGTATTACACGAACCAGATCGAGAATACAAGGGCCCATCACCAGAAGTAGCAACATTACTAGTGGAAGTGTCACCCGGGCATAAATTGGAAATCTTTTGGAAAATTTTAAAGCTAACATTTTGGGTACTTTGACTATGCAATTGGATGTTCTGTAGGATAAACAAAGACAAGAGGAGATAGACCATTTGTTGATTTTATTTTTTCATAGTGCAGGAAGAAGCATAGTCCAAGGGAGTGTCCCATGGACATGGTTCGAACCTGTGGTATCTATGTTAAACATCACGTGATAGAACAATGCCCATTACCCCCATGACTAAACATCATCTTTAAAGAAGCAAAAGAAGAAACAAAACTGATATATTTGATGTCTCAATGTTGTTAATGGATAATGCACCCCCAGGTACGCTACATGATCCTTATTCTTTCTTTCATGGACAATATAATCAACAACACAATCCTGGAAACACATGGCAGGGCCAACCATTTTCTAATCCCACCTGGCAATCCCAACAATATCTTACTGCACTCTGGACAAACCAACTGGTTTCCATTCCTACTTGGCCTAACTTGCAACACTCTACCCTATTTTGGTAGAAATCAAATAATAGCCCCTATCCCTCACAGTGGACTAGCACAACTGCCCAAGCCCCCAAATGGACTCAAAACTAGAAGCGCCCCATTGGACTACCAATCAACCTATGGGAATGGTTCCTCAATCTCAACCCACTTTACAAGCTCCACTTCAATTGCCCCAAAATCCCTAACCTCAAATGCACCCTCAACTACCAGCTCAACCCAACCTGAATCCTAATAACAAATCAGTCTACCTCATGCAAATTGTCAAAAATTTGGAGGGTGAACCAAACTATGTAGGATGCAATGAACTTTGGTTAGGGTCAGGGCCTGTAATTTCTCATGAGGAAAGTAGCATTCATAAAAAACAAGAGAACGAGAATGATATACAACCAACAATAAAACCATCAACTTTTGTTATAACAGAAGAAACATAACAGGGGGGAAATATAGTCGAGCAACAAAATCGTGATAAAGATTTAATCTTTCCTTCCCCATTTCCAGAAAGGCTAATGATACCAAAACCAATTGTATATCCCAACTTTGATATCGTTGGGGAACTAAAAAATCTATGTGTTAAAATCACACTCCTACATGATTTACAAGATATTCCTATTTATGGGAAAACAATTGAATAATTATGTGGTAAGAAGCTCAGAAGGAAAATTAAGAATCCATCAATTGTTCATGTGGTAGGAACTTTGTCCAATATTATTCTAGGAAAACATGAGCTAGTTAAATACGTAGACCCAGGAAATCTCGTGGTAACAATTCAGATACAAGGTTGTTTTTTTACAAATACACTGGTGGATTTGGGAGCAACCATAAATATTCTTACCACCGAGACCTGTAATGTTATGTGTATCACCTCCTTTGAGCCTACTTCAACTATGTGGTTGATAAATCGGTGGTTAAACCAGTAGGCACATTACAGGACATAGTAGTATCGGTCGACTCTTGGGAGTACCAAGATGATTTCTTAGTTATCATCGCGAGCAGTAGACTAGATGAACACTTGTTAATATTAGGGCGACCATGGCTAGAAACAACATATGCATACATATGATGTCGCACAAGAAACATGACGATTTCTAGAGAAAGCGCTATAAAGAACCTTAAATTTGATCCTCCAGCTAAACCAAGTCTTCTTGTCATGCATCAACAGTTGCATCCACCTAGAGATCCAGAAGAAAACCTACGCCCTCCTCTCACACTAGAAGAATCTATTGGGCTCAAAAACCAACTAKAAGATGATGTGATYRRCAASTTSATTAACAACCCAACTGTTATAGGAAACCCAACATGTCAAATGCTAAAAGTATTTTTAGATAATGAAGCACAGGGAGACCCCTTGGAAGAATTGATGGAGCAACAAATTCCCACTACTATTGTCCATAAAAACATTGTAGTTGAAATCGCACGAGGATGATTTATGAATATTAATGCCAATTTGAATAACCAAGAAGAGAAAAAAATAATCTAGATCCTTTCTAAATACCAACAAGATTTTTCTTGGGAGTATCCCAACATGAAGGGCATTGATGCCTAACTATGTACACATCATATCTATATTGAAAAAGATACCCGACCCATCCGACATCCCCAATGAATATTAAACCCATCCGACATAAACTATTGGATGTAGATTTCATATATCCTGTTTCAGACAGTCAGTGGGTCTCCCCACTCGTAATCATCCTGAAAAAGAATGGTAAGTGGTGAATCTGTGTAGACTAGAGAGAACTCAATAAAGCTACCTAGAAGGACCATTTTCCCCTACCTTTTATTGGTCAGGCCCTTGATACTTTAGCAGGGAAGCAAGTTTTCTCCTTCCTAGACGGATTTAGTGGTTATAATCAGATTGAGATTGCTCCGAAAGACCAAGATAAAACTAGATTTACATGTCCTTTGGGTACCTTTGAATATCAAGTATTTCCCTTTCATTTGTGTAATGCCCTAGCTACATTCCAGAGATCTATTTTAATCATATGTTATGATTTAATTAATGAAGGACTTGAAGCTTGCATGCAAGATTTTACCCCTTATGGCACTGACTTTGATAAATATTTAAGCAATCTGGAGAAGGTAATGGAATGATGCATTGCTACCAGACTATGTTTGATTCATGAGAAATGTCATATTATGATGACTGAAGGTGTGGTAATAGGGAACTATGTTTCTGTTGGTGGAATCAAGGTAGACCCAACAAAGATATAGGTAATCCTTAAATTTCCTACACCTCATACACAGATCGAGGTACATAGTTTCCTTGGTTGTGCAGGATATTATCGCAGATTCATAGAAATGTTTTCAAGAATAGTTGCACCTTTACATGATTTAACTGGTAATGTGGGATTTCAGTGGTGTGATAAGTGTGATATTGCATTTACAGAGCTTAAGTGTGATAAGTTACCATTTAACATCTCTTTAGGCACATCGTATGTCACTATAGGCACCTTCCTTGGATAGGAAAAAGACAAGAAACCTTATGTTATTTACTTTATTAGCAAAAATATTACCCCTGCCGATTTAAATTACACAGTAACAAAAAAATAATTTGTAGATCTTATACATGCTATTAATAAATTTTGACACTACATAACAAGCTATCTAGTGTTTCTATATATTGATCACTCTACTATTAGATATTTATACAACAAACCAATTACTAATGGATGGGTTACTCGGTGGTTGTTTCTTTTGCAGTAATTCAACATCACCATTAAGGATCGACTGGGAGAGAAAATCTTGTTGCAGATCTTTTGTCTCGTATACCCAAGACAGATAACTCTTTGGGATTCCAAGACCAATTTCAAGACGAGCATTTGTTTGTTGTGACTATTCAAATGCCTTCCTATGTTGATGTGGTGAATTATCTGACAGTTTGGAAATTTCCAGTGCACCTGTCATCAAGAGAAAGGAAATTGATTTTTCAGCGCAGTGCATGGTTCACCTGGATTGGTGGATATCTATTTCACACTGGGTTTTGTATTCATATCCATATATGTATCATAGAGCATGAAGTTCATGTTGTCTTGAAGGCGTGTCATGATGAGCCCTGTGGCAGACATTTTGCAGACCACAAAAGTTGGCATAAGGTTTTACATATGGGTTATTATTGGCACTGGATATTTAAAGATGAAAAGAAGTATGTCTAGGCCTATGATAGTTGTCAGAGGATGGACTGGCTAGGCCAAGCTGATGAAATTCCCCTACAACCACAAGTGGTGATGGAACCTTTCGAGAGATGGGCACTGGATTTTGTTGGTCCCTTTAACTGAAAATCAAACAAAAAAGATTATATATTAGTTGCAACATACTATATGACCAAGTGGGTAGCAACAGTAGCCTTTTCAAATGAAACTGAGGAAGCAAACATTGAATTTATGTTTGAACTATTTGTATGATATGGATTACCCAAGGAAGTAATCACGGACAGACAATCACA
This sequence comes from Picea sitchensis, assembly GCA_010110895.2. Lineage (NCBI taxonomy): Eukaryota > Viridiplantae > Streptophyta > Pinopsida > Pinales > Pinaceae > Picea > Picea sitchensis. The sequence goes on along the minus strand of SNQJ01S0156067.1, from coordinate 18,217 downwards.
ATTTACAAAACAAAAAATATTGTCCACTCTATGCAATTATCACCTTAAACATAGGGTTACCTCCCCATACCACCCCCAGGAAAATGTACAAGTGGAAAGTACCAATAAATTCTTGGAGGCAACATTGACAAAAACAGTCTTGAAAAACTGTCAAAATTGGGCTTCCGAGCTTCCAAATTCCTTATGGGCCTATATCACAACATGGAATAACACTACTGGCTACTGTAACATCCCCAACCACCCATAGGCCAGGGCATGCTAAGTTCAAGCCCTCCCTTGGACTTCTTTCTCTTACGATACCTTTTTAAAATTTAAGAATGCATAAAATAAAAGACTTTAATTACATGCACAATAGTAGTCAGCAAGCATGCATAGTCTAAATATTCAATTAAACGATAATTAAATATATAGCGGAAAAACATTCATATACATGTAAATGATACCATAACAAAGAAAAATTATCTCTATGGAACATGACACCAACTGGCTGTAGACAAAAGATGTACCACCCAACCGTAGACACCACTGCTCCAAATCTCAACTGTAGTGTCACCCCTGAGCCAGGGCTATGAATCCACAAGGATGGTTCCAGAGTGTACTTGGGTTCCCAAACTAGTCATGTCTCAAGATCTCATAGGTTTCCCAACACACACAACAATCCAAGTACCCAACTCTCTTCTACCCAGCCTGTACTGCCCCAAGAGAATGGACCTCCACCCTTCTCTACCACGCAGTCCCATAGGAAGTCCCTCTCCTTTTATTTTGGGGCCTCCAGTAGAGCTGGTCCAGAATATCAATGCTAGAATTCTCAGGACTCGCAGTTGTGAGAAAAAGGGCATAGGCCAACACATCTCAGACATGCAGGCCCCAAGTCATGGATGGATTTCACCAGTGACCATTACAACCAACTATACCATGGATAAATTCTTCAGCAGTTCGGTTCCCTTTCCGAAGACAAGATATGGATGATGGATGGATCATTGAATGGGTAAGTGCGTGCATGGAAGTGTGTGAGGGAAATGAATGAATGTATAGTAAATCAACAAACAAGCCATCATTCAAAGCCCCCCATAAGAACCGAGGTGGGTTTAAGTAACTTCATGGGGAATCAAGAACCTCCTAGCCTTCCCAAAGAAGCTCATGTAATCGTTCCCCTCCCTTAGGGAAAAATGGTTATTAACATATGAATACACACTTATCCCCTCAAGCCCCCTCTCTTGTGGAATGATATCCCCCTATAAGTCTAGTCCTTGTCCATCTAGCAGCCAGGGATGTGATTATTATTAAAAGTGATCAAAACATTACATTTCTTGGGCACACTAGCCTTTTAATAATTGTTTGGGAACCCTGACCTATCATCATTATAACAATATATTATTTAAAATGGATGTTTAGAACCTCGGGTGTTACATCCCCTCCGCCTTATTTTGGCACTATCCTTAGTGCATATGCAAAATGGAGATCAAAATCTCAAATTTATTCAAAACGTTGCGGGTACTTTTCCCGCATGGAGTCTTCATCCTCCCATGTAGCATCTTTAGGACCATAGGAGGTCCACTGATCTTTTACCATCTCTATAACTCGATTTCGGAGCATTTTGACTTTTTTGTCCATTACCAGCAGTGGTTGAACCTGAAAATCTCCCTCTGTCTCTACCTGAATTAGACGCCAATCAATAACATGGTTAGGATCATGTAGATATTTCTTTAGTAAAGATACATGAAATACATTATGCACATTCATGGAAGCAGACAATGCAATCATGTATGAAACTGGCTATATCCTGTCCAATATTTTAAAATGGACCATATAATCTAGCTGCCAACTTTGTACAACTACCCAAGTACATGCTCCCCTACTTTAAATTATCTAGTTGTCCTGTTCTTCTCTGCATAAACTTTCTGTCTATCCTGAGTTGCCTTTAAATTCTGCTTGATCTTGACCACCTGGTCTTCCATGTCCTTGAGCAACTCTGGCCCAAGTACCACTCTATCTTTTGGGTTGTCCCAGCTTACTAGTGTATCACATTTCCTACCGTACAAGGATTCAAATGGGCTCATTCTCAATAAGATTGATACCCATTGTTATATGAAAAATCAACCAAGTGTAAGTAATCTTCCCACTTATATGGTTTATCCATCACGTACATTCTCAATGTGTCTTCAATTATTCGATTGACTCTCTATGTTTTCCCATCTGTTTGGGGATGATATGATGTGATAAAGTTTAGATTTGTGCCAAATCCTTTAAACAATCCCCTCCAGAAATTCAAGGTAAACTTTGTATCTCTGTCTGAGACAATTTTCCTAGGTATCCCATGCAACCTATCAACTTCCTTTGTGAAAATTTCTGCAATATTAGTCATTGTATGCGTTGTCTTCACAGGCACAAAATGAGAATCCTTTGTTAACATTTCAACCACCACCATGATTGAATCATTTTTTTTATTCATTCTGGGTAATCCTGTGATGAAATCCATGGTGATCACTTCCCATTTCTTCCTAAGTATTGTTAATGGCTACAATGACCTGGCGGGTACCTATGCTCAACCTTCACCTTATGACATTCCATACAGGTGGTAATCACCAACATCCTTTTTCATTCTCGGTGAAAAGAATTGGCTTCTTCTTGCTCTAATTGTTTTTCTTGTAACCCGGGATGTCTAGGATAAGGATCATCATCCATTTCCTTCAGGTGCCAAATTCCTTAGTTCTCGAGAACTAGGAACATAGATTCTATTTTTTATGCATGAGTTGTCTATCTTCATTTATTTCATACTCCTTTATTTTATGTTGTACATCTCCCTAGTGTAAGTTTTCTTTTTACTTGTAGGTAATTTTTGGTACGTAACAAGACCATCTAAAATTATTCTCTTCGATACGATTGATCCATAGTGGCGATGGTAGCATGCATGAGATGCACTCTTCACCTAATCACATCAACAACTTTATTCTCCTTATTATTAGCGATGTTGAATTCATACTCACTTAAAAATTTCAGCCATCTTATGCACGGCATTTTAAGCGTGGAGTTGTTCAAGACACTTCGGGCCAATGTAGTGCATCTTAATTCAAATTTCACCCCATGAGATAATGTGTTCCACATCCTCAAGGTGTGAACAATGGCAAAAATTTCCAAGTCATGGGTGGAAGAGTTCCTCTCATGTTCCTTAATATTTCTAGAATCATATCAAATGACATGTCCATTCTTCACGAGGACTCCCCCAATTCCTTCCTTAAATGCGTCTGTATATACCACAAAACTTTCATTTGATTCATAATATTTAGCTTGGTTCACTAGTAAGTAATTCCTTCTACATATTAAAATTATTTTCACAATTGAGTCTCCATTCAAATTTAGTTCCCTTCTTTTTGCAAAGAAGTGATGGGATGAACAATCTTAGAGGGACCCTACTATGAACCTTTTGTAGTGTCCAACTAATCCCATAAAATGTCGATGCCGACACATTTATGGGTGTTGTCCATCCTCTACTATCTTCGATCTTATCTGGATCTATTGTTATGCCCTACTCTGAAATAATGTGTCCCAAGTCCTTGGATATGCTTTTGATAGAAAGAACCTTACTCAACATGGCATACAAATGATGTTCTATCAATACTTGCAATGCCAGTCTTAAGTGATGTTTCATGCTCCTCTTCATACTTAGAATAGATAAATATGTCATCCAAGAATAATATTAAAAACTTATCCAAATAGTTCGAATGTACCATTCATTAAGCACATGAATTAGCTTCGTGCATTGGTTAGTCCAAATAGCACCACTACAAATTCATAATGCCCATACCTAGTCCTAAAGGTTGTCTTATGAATGTTTGTTGGATCATGTTGTCATTGTCTCAATGGTTTGATTGATTGATGTCATTGATTGAGTATCAAGTGATTGATTGATGTCAAAGGATTGATTGATTGATGATTGATGTAATATAATATGTATTGTCCTTGATGAGAATGCATAGATAAAGATGGATCAATGAGTTGTCATTGATACATGATGAAAGATGGATCGATATTGGTTTCATTGGTATATGATGCATTGTTGGAAAATGTATAGATGACTCATTATTGTCTTATCATGATTGATAAGGTGCATAAAATGGATGAACTCCAAAGTGAGATTCCTTATGGTGAAAGCCCTCATGGGAGGCGGCTTTATGGATTGAGTTATCTTAGAAAGATAGTTTGAGGGACTGCTTGTATGAGGAATACTTGAGATGAAGATCAAAGGGAAATTGTTGGTGAAACTATCCTAGATGGATAGTGCTTGTCAATACCATTTACGGTGGTATGTGGAATGTCACATAACTCCTCATGGTTTTGAGAGTTATGTATACGAAGATGAAGATGAAGGACCCACATGAAGGCTTGAAGCCCCAAAGTTCAAATAAGACAAAGTGACCTAAAATAAGAAATCATTATTTAAATGTTAAAGTAAGGTGACAAATTCAAAGGTGGATTAACAATAGCCAAAGTGAATAAAGGTCAATAAATGATAAGTAAAGGTGAAAAATCAAGATGGAATATTTATGGAAGTGGTTAACCCTAAAATAGGGAAAATGGGTTAAGTGACCTAGAAATGAGTTAATATTATTTAAATGATAAATTAAGTGACAAACTCAAAGGTGTATTATTTAAATAATCAAGAGAAGTAACAAAATCAAGAAATGATAAAAGTAAATTTATTAAAATCAAGAAGGAATATTTAAATGATAAGGAAAGTATTGGAGAACTTTCTATTTATGGAAAGTGGTTAACCCTAAAATAAGAGAATAGGTTAAAGTGACCTAGAAATGGGTTAAAGTGACCTAAAAGTAGGTTAAGTGACCTAGAGGGATGAAATTATAAGTAAGATAGAAATGGTCTCTTGTAGATCATCTTTTTTGTGGATCAATGGAAGCTTCTTGTAGGAATATATTTTTGGAATTATTGATGGAGAGCTCTTGTGAGAGATTCTTGAGAAATTTTGGTGTGGAACACTTGATAATGTGAATATCTATGGGTGAATGAGGTAAAATAGGGATATCTAAGCGAAATTCTGAGGAGAGAAGTGAAGAAAGAAGGCTGAAATGCAAGGAATGATAAATTCTTTTGATGGTGCTTTCTAAGATATGTTATTTCTGGTCATCTCACCATTTTTCGCTATAACTTTTTGTCTTAATGGTTCATATCCTAGAAATTGATATGAAGGTGAAAGTATATCCAATTATCCGTGGTTAAAAATGCAGCTTGTGTGTCGTTTTATTTTGGGAGTTACACTCAGAGTACAGAAGAATTAGTTGTGGCTAGTCCTCAGAGCTAGTCAACAGATCAGAGGTTTTGGGAAAAAATGTCATAGCATCTTCATGCTCAGATCCAAATTAGGTGAGACCAATTGTGTTGGTTATATTACCATCTATAGTGTTCTTTGTAACAATTTTAGATCAATTCAAAATATTTATTGTGGGGCTGCACTCTGCCAAGGTCGTTGATAGAATAATCGAGAATTAGAGAACGCATTTTCTATACCTCTTTGAGGGAAGGTTCTGGTGAGTGACACTTGGAAGGAATTTTTAAAACAGCGACAGGCATTGTGTATTAGTTTCAGATCTTTATTCAATGGGTACAAAGTTATGATTATCTCAAGTTAGGGTTGTTGACTAGTAAAGACTAGTACATGGTTGGAACAAGTAGTTGATGAGTTGCCACATACATAGGGTGTATAGTTGATGGAAGTACATTTTGATGAGTAATTTTTGATGAGTAGTTGACACATGGTGGTATATACTTGGTACATGGTTGGATGCACTTGTTTAGGGTATAAGATTGATTCTGAGGTTGTTTGACCTGAGGAGTTGGTGCATGGTTGATGCTCTTGTTTGGTACAAATCTATATATGTTGAGGTTGTTGCCTCATCTCATTTAGTATTTGATAATGTAAGATGAGTCTTGCATATAAATTTGGTTCTCTTGTAGATTTGTAACTCTATTCAATTATTGTTGAAAAACCCGGTTGAAATTATAATAAAGAAAAATTGTACATACATCTTGTGTTCCTTGTGGAGATGATTTGGTGATGATATATTATGATATATGTTGTTGGTATGTTCTCACATCTAGAATTATTATTAATGAAAAGAATGAGTAATGAGTAAATGTGAAGATGCTAACTAATGAGTTTTGTGTAAGAGGGAAGTTTTTGGAAAAGATCCCCCACACTCATTCAACCCCCCACCCCCCTCTAAGTGTGGTAGGGTGTGTCCAACAATGTCTTCTTCCTTGATTCTTGATTCTTACATGATGGTATCCTTCCCTCGGGTCAATTTTTGAAAATATCTTCTCCTCTTAGCTGATCAAGAGGTCATCAATTGAGTAGAAACATACTTGTTAGGTTGTTGGAAGTCCATTACATTATCAGGGTTACATCCTTCTTTTGAAAAAAGAATGCATTTGCTCCCCAGGTGAAACACTTGGACATATGTACCCTTTCTTCAATAGTTCCTCCAACTACATTTGTAATTCTTTTAACTATGGTGTTCTCATTCTGTAAGGTGTTTTTGGTACCGGGGCAACTCCTAGCACTAATTAAATTGAGAAATCTATCTCCCCTTCTTGGTGGAAATATAGATTATTTCTTGGAATACATATTCAAATTCTGTGGTACCGAAAATTCTTCAAGGCTTAGCCCCTTTGTATTTATGTCTCTTCCATGAGAGTGCATACAATTGACATCCTTTCCTTAAACCTATTTTTGGTTGTAAGGCTGAAATCTCCTTATGAGATGGGTCTTGGAACTCCTTTCATAGTCTTTCAGTTTTTCCATTTCCATCAGAGACATGTAAATGTCTTTTTATGAAAATCTAAGACAACATGATTCTTGTCCAACCAATCCATTCAATCAGGAATATCATAAGACCCAATGGTATGATATTTAGATCAATACTTGCATTCACGCCATTAAGAATTATGGAACAAACTTTTGTTATCATGCATTCTTTTGGTCAGTAAAGCTGTAGACCAAAATTGTTTTTCCAAGTTTAATTTTATCCAAATGTAGTATATCCACTATCTTAGGATCAATGTAACAATGATTTTCTCGAGATCAATCAAAATAGAAATGAGTTGATTTAAGTCTTGGCCTACACTTGATCATATTGGGTGCTCTCTGGCATTTGATTATTTAAAACATGAATTCTTATATATTTTTCTATTATTGTATCCTCTTGGATGTTGTCTGCAGTCTTCACTATGTCCTTTTATGTGGGAAATACGTATGCAATTGATCTTCCATCCCTAGCATTGGATTGGTGGTCTTCCCCTTTTCCCAAGATCTCTCCCTTCTTCAAATCTCCCTTAGCATATTAGTCTTCCATGATTTCTAATGACTCATTCCTTTTAAAGGAAGGGAGTTTGTAATCCTTTCCTCCTCGATGGGACTTCACATTTTCTTTTCCTTCCAATTTTTTTTCAAAGATTCTTCACAGCCTTACTCCTTATAGGCATTTATCCTTCTCGATGGATTTGGTCAAGGTCTTGGGCTCATCATACCAAATATTTTTCCTTATAAAAGTGAGTCCACTTAAAAATATCTTTGTTTTTACTTTCTCTTCACCAATGAACCTGACATACATTAAAAATCCCAATAAATTATTCTTGTATTCTTCCATAATCATGTTACCCAACCTAATTTCAAAGAACTCTAGATTTTCTTGTCATTATAAATGCTGCAGAGGTACTCCCTAGCGGTACTTCTTGAACTGATTGTTGAGCTATATATATATACCATATATTCCAAAACTTAATTGTCAACCCGGGAAGCTAGACTTAGAGGAACCAGTACAATATGTACAGGGATGGAGTCAAACTTATCTTGTTGATAGAAATCTCAAATCTTCACATCTCTATATAATTCATAATGAAAATTCTCCTAATAATGAAATTCTTGGAAACAATCCACTTGAAGTAGTCTAACTGAAATAACCTTGCTGCAGCTATAGAGGTGATCTTTGGCTTCTTAAAATGAAAATGATACACAATACTCCTTCCTCAATCATTTCTTCATTACATCCAACTTTGAGATATTATTAGAGAATATTTGAGAATTATGAATTCATAATTACAATCATGACTACAACTACTTCCATCGATTTCTCAGGATAAGAATCTTAATTCAACTTGATATCCTAGATCATTATTTTCAGATTTCACCAAATCACTTAGTCTGAGATTATGCTATTAAACCAGGTATTCTCTTAAAATCAAATGACTATCCAAATGTGACCTTAAACCAACAACTAATCCTTATAACTTCAAAACTTCAACATCTTATTCCAAATAAACTTAACCAATGTGTAACACATTCTGTGAGAAATGAAAATTGAATTAGGAAGCCAGTCCCAGGGATGCCAACCTATAAACCTTATTGCTCCTTAGCTGGAGGAGACCCTTCCTATACAAGTTGCATCGATATTCAATTATCAATCCATTCATGAACCAAGCTTAGAATTAATCAAAGAGATAAAGACTAAAGATAAAAATGGCGATTTCTTGTTCTATTCATCATTACAAATAGTGAGTTTGATTATATTCTTTGTTCTCTGTATTAGCTATTCCCCATTATATCTACATACCCCCTACATTATTTATATCCTCCCTTATATATAATTTCAAACCCCCCTACATACTAGCTTTCTAGTATCTTCCCATATCCCATAATAGATAACATAATTAATGTAGCAGTTACATAAGGAATCGGATATATATTTTTCATTAATACAAGAAAGATTCACTCAACATCCACATAGCTACTATAACCATTGTAGATGTGGGAGAGAATATCGTGATGCCTTTTTAACTGACTTAGTCTCATGACATGAAGTGTCATCAAGACAAGTTGTCATTTATTTAACTGAAATAGAGCATGCGTTGTTTGTTTACGAAGATTCTCATGGGGGGATCATCCTTGAAACATTCATCGTGGTGTTGGAACATCAACATTAGTACAATAATCCATAATATAATAATATTATAAGTGAGTTTGTGCATTAAAAACTCTCAAAACCTAACTAAAAACAAGAGAACTATTAAAGACAAGTTTTAGGTCTTTAGATATTGATTTAAGTCAATGTTTAAACCAAATTTATACAAAATTAGGGGTATAAGACTGTTAGAAGGATCATATGAAAATATATAAGGCATACAAATTGATCAAATTTGGGTCCTAACATCCCCAAAATCTCAAAGTTTTGGATGTCCTCATGCAAAGAAAGTCCACGAAAATTTCTAACTCTCATTAATTATCTGGGATATACGCCTCATATACTTCAGTAGTACTCATTTTCCGCTTCCTGCCCTGTATTGTGAAGTTGCTTCCTAAGAGATCGATTTTCAATTATAAGTATGCGAGTCTCCTGATACTTGTGATTGAGTCTTGATTGAAGCTTCCTATTTTCAAAATCGAGTGTATTGGCCTGAGAACATAATTTATCTATTTGTCCACACATATTAGACTCTTGAGCCCAAGATTGAGAAAGGTGACCTTTCAATGTAGTGCTCTCAGTTTTAAGAAATCGATCCAATACCTTGTATTCATGCAAAATCTCTTTTAAGTGTGCATTTTTTGTCTGTAACTTAAAGAATTTTTAGGAGAAATTATCTTGGGACTACCCAGTCCTGTAGGATTCAGTGGAGGTGAACTAGATTGGGAGAAATGTGGAGGTAATTCCTTCTTTAAATTTATTATTACATCTACAATGGTCGATGAGCCTCCTTCTATATAATCATCAGTATCTATATAGAGTTTCATTTGAAATCAGGGGAAGGATTATCAAGATTGTGGTTCTTAGATGTCATACTTCTGGTCATTTTCTTGAATTCAGGACTCTAAAGATGACACTTCTTCTATCACTTTGACCTTCCTCTTTTTACCAGTGAGAGAGAGAGACCTTTTAATTATGGTCGGGACAGTAGGACTAGACAAATTTCCATCTATGAAATTATTCCAGGTGTTTTTACAGGCTTTTAATTCAGTCACAATTAATAATTTAATTAGCACATGATGAAACAAATGTTTCTTAGGGTTTACAACTGACCTCTTCACTGTTTCACACATTTTCTTTAAAATCCTCCAAAGAAAATAAGGAAAATTCATTTCCTTGCCTTGTGCAAAATGTTGTAAGATGTGGATATGATAGGTGAAATTCAGATTGTATCACCCTTCACAAGTCAGATATCATTGGAGGACAATTAATGGCCTCTTCCATTCTTCCTTAAGCCAAGCCCGTGGAAGTCCTTTAGACCAAGCATTGATAATTTTTTCTTCAAAACCAATTCCTCTCCGATATTGGCAAATTCTTCTTCTTAAACCATTTTTTTCTACTTTGAGGTAAGCCTGTAGCTGCAGCAATAGTCTTCTTTGTAATCTCCATCACAATATCCCTATATCGAGTAACCTTGCGATCAAACCCTTGAACAAACAAAAGTGAGATGCTTCTTATGGTGCCCCAAAGGAAGTTTTCAAAGCACTTATGCCATCCTTGGCTGTGAAACATCTCTTGACAAGCATTGTACTCTGGTGTTGCCTCTAAATCATGGATTGAACCTGGTTCATAACGATTAGCCACCATTTTGGAAAAAATGCAACATAAAATCGTTCAACAATAATTCAGAACCAAGGAGGGATATAATGATATGTTGATAGGGGTCATTTCAAATCCCAATAGTGATTCAAAATTAGGTGAATGAGGGCGCGTAAAATAAATTAGGTGGGGAAACAAGATTGTGGTGAAAGGATAAATGGAAGGTACAAGAATAAAATCATGTTTTATATGGAATTAATCATGACAGGGTAATGACTTGAAAATCATAAGGATAGATGAATAGAATGCAGGAATGAAATCATGTTTGTGTGAAGATAATCATTAAAGAATAAGCCTTGTCTTGTCATATGAAGAAGCTTCTACGGACTTATAAAAGGCCTTGGCATACCATTAAAGGGGCATATTTTCAATCACTGAAAGGATTCGAAATGTCAAATGAGAAACAAAGGTTTGTCACTCAAGGATAACCAAAATGAGGAAGATTTAGATAAATTGATCATAATTCAGATACAGGGTTGTGCTTGTCCATAATTTTCTTCTTGTATTTAGTCAAATTAAGAGTTTTAAAAATGCATACCTCAATATTGTTGTTGTACTTGTACCAAATGTGAAGATCAAGATCAGATGGTCTATGTCCTCAAAGAAGTTGTTGATTGATTCACGAGTTATCCCTCGAGCTATGGTGTTGATGTCCATCTTTGGTCATGAGATAATTTTTTTAATCACGAACTTCTGTAGAATATGAGTTGTCGAATAAGCCCGATTGCTTATTCTTGTAAAAATAAAAAATAAAAGGTTATTTCATTTTTACTCTAACTATTTGCAACATTTTATTTCTACCTACTTGAAAACAAGACAAATCTTCCTTCAAGTAAAGGATGATTTCCAGAGAAACCATTCATGCATTAAGATAGAAAGTAACCTCTTGTCCAAATAAAAGAATTGTACCTGAACTATTGAATGGATATGAGGAACCAACAAGATGTTTATTGCCAGATCCAAGAGAGCCTAAAGAAGGAATCTTTCTTAAGGACTCATAATAGATTGAAACCAATTTTCTATAGATTCTTGCATACCCTGGTGCTCTTGATTTTTAATACTATCAATATCCATACTTCGTAGCCCTTCAGATATCTGATCATCATATCATGCAAGCATGAAAGAAACTCTTGACTTCCTGGTTCCAATGCTTGTTCTATACCTAATGAAGTTTCTACTCTCTTGATCTCTTTTGAAGGCAGACATGCATGCTTGAAGGAGCTTGCTAAATCTAGTGATTTGTCTTTTTCTTTCTGAGTTATAGATAGATCTTCAAGCTCTATCAAAATATTAGAAAGTTGTTGAAGTAACACCCTCCTTCTTTCAACAATTCTTGAATCCATCTGAGTGATTTTTGTTAGATTTTTTTCTACAATTTTCTTGATTAAATCAAAACACAACATAATCCCTATTCTCCAATCCTTTTTTAGTGTCTCAGCAGCGGTGCCAAAATGTTGAGCTAGATATATACCATATATTCAAACACTTAATTGTCAACCCAGGAAGGTAGACTTTGAGGAACTATTACAATATGTACAGGAATGGAGTCAAACTTATCTTGCTCATAGAAATCTCAAATCTTCAAACCTCCTATCTAATTCATAATGCGAAAATGCTCCTGCTAATGAAATTCTTGGAAACAATCCATTTGAAGTAGTCTAATTGAAATAAACTTGCTACAACATAAAATCTGATCTTTGAAATGCTTAAAAGGGAAAATGATTCACAATGCAGCCTTCCTTAATCATTTCTTTAATGCATCCAACTTTGAGGCTATTATTAGAGGAGATATTTGAGAATTATAGATTCATGGTGAAATCATGGTACAACTAATTCCATCCGATTTCTCAGGATGAGAATCTTAACTCAACTTGATATCTTAGATCATTACTTTCAGATTTCACCAAATCATTTAATCTGAGATTATGCTATTAAAACAAGTATTCCCTTAAAATCAAATGACTATCCAAATGTGAAATTAAACCAACAACTAATCCTTATAACTTCAAAACTTCAACATCTTGTTCCAAATAAACTGAACCAATGTGTAGCACATTCTATTGAGAAATGAAAACTGAATTTAAACCACTTGAGTTGCTAACTATAACCTTATTACTCCTTAACTGGGTAGGGGGCCTTGCTATCCAGGTTGCATCAATAATCAATTATCAATCCATTCTCATAGACAAGCTTAAGAATTAATAAAAAGACAGAAGACAAAAGTAAGAAAATGTGTTCTTGTTCCTGTTCCATCTACAAACAAATGATTACATTTCTCTATGCTATGTTCTATCTATTAGTTATTCCCCATCATATCTACATACATCTCTCATTTCAATCCTCCCTTATATAAAATTTCGAACCCCCCTACATACAAGATTTTTGGTATCTTCCCATATCACAGAATAGATAACATAATTAATATATGATTACATAAGGGTTTGAATGTGTATTTTGCATTGATACAAGAGATAAATGATGCGCTCAACATGACATAGCTAGTATAACCATTGTGCCAATGTAGGAGAGAATATCATGATTCCTTTTAACTGCCTTAGTCTCATGAAACGAAGTGTCATCAAGACAAGTTGTCATTTATTTATAACTGAAATAGAGCATGTGTTGGTTGTTTATGAAGATTCTCATGGAGGGATCATCCTTGAAACATTCATCCCGGTGCTGTAACATCAACATTAGTACAAGAATCCATAATATAATATTATAAGTGAGATTTGTGCATTAAAAACTCTCAAACTTAACTAAAACAAGAGAACTATTAAAGACAAGTTTTAGGTCTTTAGATATGGATTTAAGCCAATGTTTAAATCAAAGTTATACAAAATGAGGGGTGTAAGACTGTTAGAAATATCATATGAAAATATATAAGGCATAAAATTGATCAAATTTGGGTCTAACACTACTTCAAGTGATCCCTATTTTTCATTAACATGTTCAGTTTCTTGGGTTAGATTCCACATTGCAACTTTCCTGCGCAAATGGTAGGTGGAAATCCTAGATTCTAGAATTGGACCCGAATGGTTCTGGTGAAAATATCTCCTTAACCCTACCAACCATGCTTCAACATCATCTTCCCTTTCTGTTTAACCCTCAAAGGAAGGTGGCAGAGATTCCTCAATTCTCCTTCCAAACTATCTACCTATTTCTTCCTTCATTGGTGTGTGACAGGAGACACCTCTGGACTTCTTACGAGATCATCTGATGCATAAAACTTTATTTTTGAGTATGGAGGTGAGTGGTGTCTAGGAGATTTGCTAGAACTTCTAGAATAACCCGACTCTTACAAGATCATCCCTTCTTTCATGGCTCCCGCCTTCTTCCTCTTGTCTTGAGTTTGATCCCTTCTTAGTTTGTCTCTGCAAGTGATCTAAGCTCTACAACACTCAAACATTTATCATCTTTTTCTCTCTCATGGGTCTCTCATTGTCTTCTTTGTATATCTTTACTTACATCTTCATGCTTCTTCTGGTTTCCTTCTCTCCTTTCCCATTGCGTCCATTTGGAGTCTGTCTTTGCATTACCAACGCTGGTATTACGGCCTTCGGTCTCCTTTTCATGACTAGAGGCTCCTTTGCCTTCTTCCATTTCCTCAATACACATCACGAGTTGATGTCTTTAAACTACTTAATTTTGAAAAATGTTCAAGAAGTTGATGTCTTTAAACTACTTAATTTTGAAAAATGTTCAAGAAACCATTTTGTTAGAATTATGCACATGATAAATAAAATTGCCAAACCATGGTACATGTCTCTTTATTTTTTTGTTCATGGAGATCATATCCCCATTCTCTAAAAATAACAGTGTCCTATTATCCTTGGCCGACACATAATCTCATCCTATGCAGGATCTTCCTTCAAACGATCTTTTGAGGTGACCATGGCTAGAAACCACGGATAAATCCCTCCTTAGCACTTTTCTATCTCGAAGACAACCAATTCGGCCCTTATACCTCCTTCCCTCAGCTCTCATTCTACATATGACCATGGCCATTACCCCACACTTAGTTGAAAAAGTGCTTGTCCAGAGCTTCGACACTTCATAAATTTTAGCTAGGACTGAATCAATGGTCCTCATATTCTTTCACAATCAATGATCAAGATCCACTTTGGGAATCCACACTTTAAGAGTCCCAACTTTCCTCGCTTGCCTCCTCCCGGAATGATTTTATTTGGAGTTCATGATCTGTCGACGGGCGTCCTCCCATAAATGAACTGTTGTGAATTTCTTCGACTCTTCAGGCTTCAGAAGTTTCAAACCGTCCTCCTGCACTTTCTCCCAAAATTCTTTTACCTGAAGTCGATGATCCTTCGATGTGTGTCTTATGGAATCAATGATCGATATGTACTCTGGACTTCGAGCCTTCGGGAGTTTGTGACCCATTGCAAATTGTCACATCTTTCCCCTCTGGACTGCCCAGTCACTGGACTGCATGATCAATTTCCACGTGGTGAAATACTCGAAGCAGACATGTGGCACAATTGGGAGGGTGACATGTGTGACATTCTAACTAACATTTCAAGCATCCATATGCTCAAAACATATTGACACATGGCACACATCGCATGTTTCCACGTAATCCTAGGTGACTTCCACAAGCTGCATCACTTCAGGAATTCCAGGATCCACATCACCTCTAGGTGACATCATCATGCCCCATCACACTGTCTCTCTGGGCTTCGAGACTTTGAGAGATTCCATGCTAGCAAAATTCACATTCTGGAACTAGCCAATCTATCACCATGTGTCGTCCTAGATTGGATGACTAAGATTAACTTTGGGTATTTACCCCAATTCCATGGATCTGCACCATGTGCCCTCCTTAATCTGATGGTTGATTTTTACTCTGGGTCTTCAGACTTAAAAAATTTCAAATTTCAAAACTTATCTGGCCCCACTAGAAGAGGTTGTAGTGTGCTTGGAGATTTGACTGTTTCTCCCTTGTTTCATTGACACATATCACATTCAGTGACAAAATTATGAATGTCTTGTTTCATACTGTCCTAGAAAAAGAACGTTTGACCCTATCATAGGTTTTGGTAAACCCGGAGTGCCCCACTATGGGTGTATCATGAAGCTCAGAAAGTACTATGGATATAAAAAGTACTTAAATACAAACAACCTTTGTATTGAATCTCATCATGGAGCCAAGAGTCTCCTGGGGAAGCTGGAGCATTGGACTATAATTATTGGAGCAGACGCGAACTTTTGGGATCATGTAGCTACTCCTGGAAAACGGCTTAGAGCTAATCTGGTACAATGAAGGAAAGAGAAAAAAGGGATCCATCATATTCATATTTTTGGGAAACTGCATCCACAACCACATTGTCTTTTCCTTTCTTGTAAATGATCTCATAATCATATCCAAAGAGCTTAGTCACCAATTTTTGTTGCTCCGGGGAGGAAATGCGTTGTTCCATAAAATACTTGAGGCTTTGATGGTCTGCCTTAATTTGGAATAATTTCCCTAGTAGATAAGGATGTCATAGATCAACGACATGCAGAATAGCCAACATTTCCTTTTCATAGATTGATTTTCCCAGATTTCTTTCAGATAGTTGCTTGCTGGTAAGGGACAAAGGCCAACCCTCTTGCATAAGGACAACACCAATTCCTTTCCCTGAAGCATCACATTCCAAGACAAAGGTCTTTGTGAAATCAGGAAGGGCCATGACTGGAGTGGTGCACATGGCCATCTTTAGGGTTTGAAAATATTGAGAAGCTATTGGAGTCCACGTGAAAGAGTTCATTTTTAGGAGTGCAGTGAGAGGTGCTGCAATCTTTCCATAATTCGTAACAAACTTGCAATAATAACCCGCTTAGCCCAGAAATCCACGCAAGCTTTTTAGAGTCTTTGGGTGAGGCCAGTATTGCATAGCTTCAATCTTTTTAGGATCCACCGTGACACCGTCCCTGACAACCAGATGACCTAAGTACTCGACTTCTAAGGCGCCAAAATCACATTTATACTGTTTCAAGAAAATTTGGTGTTGAGAGAGTAGATGGAGAACTCGATCCGCATGAGCAAGATGGTCTGTCCAGGTTTTTCTATAGATGAGGATATCATAAAAGAAAACTAAGACAAAATGACAGAGAAAAGGATAGAAGACATGATTCATGAGGCTTTGGAAGGTGGAGGGGGCATTACACAAGTCAAAGGGCATGACCAAAAACTCATAGTGGCCCTCATGAATTCTAAAGGCAGTCTTGGGAATGCTTGCCTCTTTCATATGTATCTGGTGGTAGCTAGAACGAAGATCAAGTTTAGTAAAAAATTGGCTGCCACTCAATTCATCAAAGAGGTCATCAATGACAGGAATGGGAAATTTTTCTTTAATGGTAAGTTTGTTGAGGGAAAAGAAGTCAGGACACACTCGCCAAGAACCTTCTTTCTACAAAACCATGACCATAGGAGAAGAGTAGGGGCTTGTACTAGGTTGGATAATGCCTGTGTTAAGGAGTTCCTAGACCATTTTCTCAATTTCATTTTTTGGGGAAAAGGGGTGACGATACAAATAGATATTGGGAGGAAGGCTTCATGGTACAAGGGGAATGTAATGATCATGAACACCACGGGAAGGAGGGAGTTCCTGGTGAGCGGAGAAGACCACTTGATGTTTAGAAAGGATGGATTGGAGGTCTTGCGGCACCGAGGGTGTCTCTATTTCTTGTATCGAATGGAGTTGGGAAATAACACTAGAATGAACTTTCTTGAGTAGTTTTTACATGTGATGGGAACTAATGATTTCAGGTGAACCGATGGTGATTCCTTGGAACTTATATTGTTGGCCCTCTTGGTCAAATTTCATGGTTAATTCCTTAAAATCCATGAGAATGGGACCCAAAGTCCTTAGCCAGTCTGCACCCAGCACAATGTCACAACTGACCATGCCGATATAAAACATATGATATTTCAGGTGGTAGTCACCAATTTGGAGACACACATTTTCACAATGCCCTCCACATTTCATGGAGCCTCAATTGGCAATCATGATTTGGAAATTATTGACTGCATGGATGTAGCATTGAGTTTCTTGGGCAATGTGGTGATGAATAAAATTATGGGTGCTTCCACTATCAACCAAAATGATGACCTTCCTATGCTTGATGTAACTAATTAGCTTGAGGGTTTGGAGATCATAGAATCCAGTGAGATCATTTAGGGAAATGACCGGTTCTACTTCGGGAGAGTCTGAGGGAGGGGTTATGTCAGTGGTTTTAGGTGACTCAGACACAAAGGGGGTTTCAACATCCTCTTCTGAAATATCCTCTGAGATGGCCATATAAATATTTTGTTCCTTACACTTTTGGCCTAGGAAATATTTTTCATCACAATTATAACAAATCCCTTTGAGTTGGCATTCAACCATTTCAGCCTTGGTCAATTTTTGGATCTTTAGTGGAGCAGAGGGAGTAGTGGGATTTACTGGTTTAGTGTGAGGGATAAAGGAGGGTTTTTGGTTTTGAGAAGATATAACCTGTTGTGCTTCTTTATCTCTTTTAGTAGCCTCCACCCAACTCTGAGGCTGAGCCATGAGGACATGGGCCCGAATCTCATCCTTGAGGCCACT
>SNQJ01S0156066.1:0-20345 GCA_010110895.2 Picea sitchensis | reverse complement strand
CAGATCAACATCGTAGTGAAAGAAGTTTTGAAGTAGGGGATTGGTTGTTTTTAAGACTACAACCATACAAACAGATGTCCCTCAAGCAAGCCAAAAAGGATAATAAATTATCACCAAAGTACTATGGCCCTTATAAGGTGTTGCAAAATATTGGTACTATAACATACAAATTGGAGTTGCCTGCATCTTCACGAGTACACCCAATTTTCCATGTTTCATGCTTAAAGAAGGTTATAGGCAACAAGATCCCAGTTCAAACTATATTTCCAGAACTTGACGAGGAAGAAAAAATCACATTGGAGCCTGAAGCCATCACTGACACAAGAGTTTGCCAGCTGAGGAATAGATCCATTTCAGAGTATCTCATTAAATGGAAGAAATTACCGTTTGAATATTCCACTTGGGAAGATGAGTCTTTTATATAAAAGCATCCAGAGTTACTCAAGCATTGCAGACAACACTTGTCTCAAGGGGACGGGCATGTTAAGCCCTATTATTGGCTCATTACCCCTTAATTGGGGCATATTACATTAGTAATGTTATTTTATTTATGTCGGCTTTATTCCATTAGTTGTAATTATACCTCCTAGTCTCCTATATATACCAAGGAGAAATTTTCATTTGGAATCATCTTGTACTTTAACATTTATGTGGGGTAAAAGGAGGTTGCCCCCTTGAAGAGGCTTATTATATGAAATTATCTCTTTTTCAAGGCGTTGAGTACTTATTCTGAGGTTTTTTTATGCTATATTGATATTTGGTTCTTAACGTATGGTATAAGAGCTCAAGGTCTTGGGGTTTTGCTGCTACATCTGAGACACCTTGGCATTTTCGCTATAACCTTTTTCTACAACGTTTCATAAGGAATGGCTTGGAGGATATTTAGTAGACAAAAGTATGCGTTTTGGAGCATAATGATGAATACATATATACAAGCACAGGGTTTTGAAATTTGGCAATAAATTATAGATGGATACATAGTACCAACAGTTCCACCAACAAATGACAAAGCAGTGAAACTTGGTCAGAATAATTCCAAAGCTACAAATGCACTTTTGAATGGTCTCAGTGAAACAATATTCACCGAAGTTGCACATTCTAAATCCACTAAAGAGATTTGGGACAAGCTTCGAAATATTTATGAAGGAGATACAAAAGTCAAAGCAACAAAACTTCAAACTTACAGAGGTCAGTTCGAACAACTAAAAATGAAGGAAGATGAGAATATTGCAGCCTACTTCTTAAGAGTTGACGAAACAGTGAATGCAATCATAGGATTGGGAGAAGAAATCAAAGAATCTGTAATTGTTCAAAAGGTACTAAGATCTCTTCCTATGAGATTCAACCATAAGATATCAACACCAAAAGAAAGATCGGATCTGAAATCAATAAGCATGGACGAACTACATGGAATCTTCACAGCATATGAAATGAGAACTGAACAGAAAAATCCAGATGTAAAAGAAGCAGCCTTCAAAGCATCCAAAAGATCAAAGCAAAATAAAAAGGAACAAGAAGAATATAGCAGCAACAACGATGTCTCAGAAGATGATGAAGAAGTGGCCAACTTCGTCAAAAGACTGAACAAGGGAACCAATGGTAGGTATAGAGGTAAGCTTCCTTTAATTTGTTTTAATTGTGATGGTATTGGTCATTTTCCTAACAAATGTCCTCATAAGAAAAAGAGAAATGATGAAGGTTACTCAAAAGTCAAACACACATATAAAGGCAAAAGAACTACAAAGAAAGATTTCAAGAAAAGATTATGCATCAAAGAAGACATCTCATCATCAGATGAAGATGAAGTCAGTGACATTGAGACATGAAGAGTTCTATTCACGACAGTAAAAGATTCCGACAAAGAAGACTCCGAAGAAGAATATGAAGAAGCCGAAGAAGGATATGAAGAATTCCAAGACGAAATTGAAGAGGCAGAAGTTGACTATCGAGAAGAATTAATGTGTGCCATAGAAGTTATCAGAAGAGAAAAGAAGAAAAACAAGAAACTACAAGGAGAACTAGACAAGAAAAAGGACACTCGAGAACTAGAACAAATGATCACAAGATTGAAGGTTCAAATAGAAGAAGATAAAAGAATTGAAGAAGCACTCAAAGAACAACTAGAAGAAAAGGACAAGATCATTGGAAACTTGGAAGCAAAGATTGTCACGCTAAGAAAGGATATTCAAAAGAAAAATATGCAGAATAGCTCAAAAGTTATGGATGACATTATTAGCAGTCAAAAATATCATCTTGATAAGTCTGGACTTGGATACAATCAGTCAGAAAAGGGATCAAGCTCCAAAACAACAGAGCAAGAAACAAATCCAAAAAGCTATGCAGAAACAATCAAAGGGGATAGGAAGATACACAAGGAAGATTACATAGACACTCCTCCACCGAGAAGATTCAGATTTTAGAATCAACAAAAGACAGATAGGCCTCAAGAAGAATAAGGATTCATAAGAACACCTTCTTTCAGAAGATCTTCAACTCCCAGGTATCAAACTATATTTTTTGGTTTATGTTATGAATGTAATAATTTTGGACATAAAGCTATGAATTGCAGAGCTAACAACATGAACAATAACAACTTTGAAAGTCATACACAAAGAACCTCAACATAATAACAATAGTCATAGACAAGAACCTCAGAAAATGACATGGATAAGAAAACAAGATCAGTGTAGCAATGAAGAATGCACAGTCGCTCTACAAGCTAAGTAGAAGAAACACGGTTGGTATGTTGATAGTGGGTTTTCAAAACACATGACAGGTGATAGAGAGAAATTTCTTACATTGCAAAAGGAAAGAAATGGATCAATCTCCTTTGGAAATGATAATTCAACCAAAATCATTGGAAAAGGCACAACCCAAATTGGGAACAAGAATAAAAAGGCACAAAATGTTCTACTGGTAGAATATATGAAACATAATCTTCTAAGTGTGATTCAAATGTGTGACCAAGGTCATAAAGTTACTTTTGATTCACAAAAGTGTGAGATAATAAGAAAAGGTTTAGGGAAATTGGTCGGTACAACTGCAATAACTTCAAACAACATATATGTGTTAAGTGAAATTGGAAACGAATAGTGTTGTGTAGGAAAGGAAGATGAAAGTTGGTTATGGCACATAAGAATGGGTCACATGCATTTTGATAACCTTGTCAATGTTAGCAAAAGAGAACCAGTCAGAGAAATGCCCCAGATCACGAAACCAACCAACACTTTATGCAAGCATTGTCAACAAGGAAAGCAAATAAAGACCAGGTTCAAATCAAAGAAATAGTCAACAACAAGACCACTGGAAATTGTACATATTGATCTAGTTGGACCAACTACAACAAAGGGCTTAAAATGTGAGAGATACTTTATGTTATTAGTTGATGATTATACAAGAATGAATGCCGTTTTCTTTCTCAAGAACAAGTCAGAAGCTTTTGAAAACTTCAAGATCCACAAGGAAATGGTTGAAAATGAGATGGATTCAAGAATCAAATGCTTGAGATCTGATAATGGAGGAGAGTTCACTTCAAAGGAATTTATGGACTACTGCAACAGTGATGGAATAAAAAGGCAATTCTCCGCTGCTAGGACACCTCAACAGAATGGAGTTATTGAAAGAAAGAACATGATAGTACAAGAAATGGCTCAAACAATGCTAATTGATTCCAAATTGACAGATATATTTTGGACATAAGCAATGCATACAACAGTTCACATTCAAAACAAAGTAATGCTAAGAAACAACACTGATAAAACTCCATACGAGCTATGGAAAGGAAGACCAACACATGTGAAGCACTTCAGAGTTTTTGGAAGCAAATGTTACATCAAAAGAGAAGATGGAAGAATGAGAAAGTTTGACTCTCATGTGGACAAAGGAGTACTTGTTGGTTACTCAAGTACAAGGAAAGCATACAAGTGTTACAATATAATATTGAACAAAGTTGTGGAAAACATCAACGTAACAATTGATGAAACAGGCAGACCAGAATAAAAGGAAGAATAAAACAAATCAATGGAACAACTTTTCGAAGAAGAAGAAGCATAAGATGAAGTAGAAGAGGAAGATGAAGAGAATCTGACAGAAACAGAAGAGAAAGTTCAACAAGTATCTCCAAAGACACCTAACAAATGAGTACAGAAGAATCATCCTTCAAATCAGATTATTGGAAACAAATATGTAGGAGTTGAGACTAGAAGAAAATTCCGTTCACCAGAACAAACACACCTAGCACTCTTATCTACAATTGAACCAAACTGTTTTGAAGAAGCCAACAAGGATGAATTTTGGAATAAGGCCATGAATGAAGAATTGGATCAAATAGAGAAAAATGACACCTGAGAATTGGTTCCAAGACCAAAGAATAAGAATGTGATCGACACAAAATGGGTTTTTAGGAATAAATTAAATGAATATGGACAAGTTACAAGGAACAAAGCTAGATAGGTATGCAAATGATATGCACAGATTGAAGGAATCAAATTTGAAGAGACATTTGCCCTAGTTGCTAGAATGGAAGCAATCCGATTGCTATTAGCCTATGCATGCTCCAAAAATGTTAAAGTATATCACATGGATGTAAAATCAGATGTTCTGAAGGGGGAACTTGAAGAATAAGTCTACATTGAACTACCAAAAAGATTTCATTTGTCAAAGAACACAGATTATGTGTGTAAATTAAAGAAGGCCTTGTATGGTCTAAAACAGGCTCCTAGAGCATGGTACTCTAGACCGGATAAGTATCTGCAGCAGGCAGGGTTCAGAAAAGGAAGTGTAGACAACAACCTCTACATCAAGGTAAGTGAAGGTGATATTTTATTAATTGAAGTTTATGTTGATGATATTATTTTTGGTAGTGATGATGACAGGTTAAGCCAGAAATTTGCAAAAGATACGCAGAACGAATTTGAAATGTTGTTACTTGGAGAACTATCCTTCTTTTTGGGACTTCAAATACATCAAAGCAACCAAGGAATCTTTATTTCTCAAACCAAGTATATTAGAGAAATGCCAAAGAGGTTCATAATGGAAGATTGCAAACCAGTTATCACTCCCATGCAAACTAGTTGCAAGTTGAGAAAAGATGATGATTCAAAGTCTACATATCAGAGGCAATACATGTCAATGATTGACAACCTACTATATGTGACAACATCCAGACTAGATGTATCAGGATTATATCATTATATTATTTTTCATATATATTTATGCTTTTAGAGTGAAAAAAATATAGGAATTAGCTTGCAGGGTCATTTTAGTGGTAGGCCCCAGTTTGGAAATTTGGGGTCTGAAACCTTCTAGATCCATTTTGAGGAATTAAATAGATTTTTTTGGGATCAAAACTATCTTAGTATAATTGGGTCCCCATGAAGCTATTCTACACATTGATATCTTTTCAACGATGAAAAAATTTCCTCAATCAGAGCTCGTAAGAAAAAGTTATGCCTCCCGCAAGTTGTCTGATCATGTTGATCACCATGGTACAAGGGGATGCCACATCAACCACCATTACTCATAAATATGGGGATAGCCACGTGAGTAATTTCAAGAATATTATATAAGCTCCAAAACCTGATCACAATTGAGGGTTGAGGAAGTCAAAACCCTACCCTTAGATGGTTATTGGGCTATGTTAAATATCAAGCTTTTAGGATGAGAAGTGGTTCCATTCTATATTATTGTATTTTATTGGGAGTGCAAAATTATAGAGCATAAAAGAGGGAGGTTAATATTATATAGTATCCTAATAGGACACGGGTCTCAGGTAACTCCATAGAGAGTGCCTTCTCCTTTGTACTTGCATTATTTCTATACTAGAGAAAAGAGAGTAGAACAACCTCACTTTAGAGCCAGGTTTTCTCTCACAAGGGTTTCCCAGAGAAAATATTTGTGTTATTTTGTGGATGGTGTGTGATTTTATTTTATTGTACTATATTTTACACATTTTATCTATTTCATGGAAATGGAAAAAACCAGTAACTAAATATTTTGGAATCTAAAGAAATTTAACCTTCATAGTGTATATTTTAATTTTATTTATCAGATCTGATGTCATGAATTGTTCCAGTGGAATATACACAATAGTTTACATATCATATTGGTATCAAAGAAAGTTTTCTTTGGGTATTTGTGGGAAGTTGTAGGATTTGGGAATCATAGTAAAGAGAAGTAACAAAGACCCTAGACATTATAGAGGAGTATGTTCATAACAACCCTCAAGATCCAATAGAACATATATTTGAGAGGTTCAAAGCACAAGTCGTTGATATCAACCACAATACGAACCTCCTCATGACATCTCTAGCAAGCAAGCTCATATTGTTTGGTGATGATGGAGGCTCTAACTCATAGATCATATCAGAGGGGAAATTGGGAGATCAGGAAGACCTAGGAAAGAAGTCACAGAAAGAACCCGAGAAAGAGAAGTCGATTTCAAGTGTCGTTAACCCTTCACATTCCCTATTCAAAATGGAAGCAAAAGTGGACATAAATCTATACAAAGGTGAGATCATTGCAGCAACTAGAAGTTTATTTTAGAATTCACCATATAGATGAAGAACAAAATATTTCATTTGGTAGATTGAAGTTAGAGGTACATGCTTTAACCTGGTGGGAAACCCATATGGAAACACTTAGGCTGGAGGTTGATCCACTAGTAACTAGGTGGGATGAATTAAAAACCCTCATCAAGTGTAATATCCCTAGACCAAACCCAATTGTAATGTAAATGAAATGTACTTAAGTTGGTGAGTTGTTTGATATCATTTTTGTATGCAACTTTCATGGCATAGTGCGTACATGTACTGCGCAATAAAATGAGGAAGTGTGCACATTCCAGGATACCGCGCTCAACAACTTAAGTGTGTGCAATTTTGAGGCCAGGGAGCCTTTGTATATATGC
This sequence comes from Picea sitchensis, assembly GCA_010110895.2. Lineage (NCBI taxonomy): Eukaryota > Viridiplantae > Streptophyta > Pinopsida > Pinales > Pinaceae > Picea > Picea sitchensis. The sequence goes on along the minus strand of SNQJ01S0156066.1, from coordinate 13,438 downwards.
TATGTTTTATAGGCTGGTGAGCCAGTTTTCTGACTATTAGGGAGGAGATCCTAGATGTTAAAGGCCAGTGAACCTATTTTTGTATATATCTCATAATTAATATAAAATACATCATTGCACGTAGACCGACCACGATAAAAGAGTATGGGGGACTAAACTCCACTAGTTAGGGAAAGGGTGGGAGCTAAAAGTTAAGGAAAAGGGCTAATATAGGGAGCTTAATCCAAAAAGGAATATTATATTAATATTTCTTAAATCATAAAGTATGGATAATTATTTTATCCTAAGTTCTAAAGTTGGGGACAAGTGGGCCAAAGTAGCTCCCAACATAACAAGTGTTAAGTTGGGAACATGCATACATATTGTTTGGACTTAGTTCATTGTCTACCATTCCTTCCATCATTGGATCATCCATGTAGCCATTCCATGAGATTTCACTCACTCATTGAGCTATCCTACGTACCTTCCTATCACTGTACCTGAATCGATATCCATAGACAAATTTGTTTGTCTAGTTGGTTAGCTTCAGAGCTGGACTGAAGAAGAGGGTTGTCAGGCCCTTGGGATATTGAAGAGGCGGGTTGTCAGGCCCTTGGGATATTGAAGAGGTGGGTTGTCAGGCCCGTGAGCAATTCCTCTCTGGGTGAGAGAATTGATGGGAATTGATTTCCTAAAGGTGCTAAACTGCAGCAACAGGGCTCTGAGACTTCCTGTTCGACCTATTGCTGAAGCTCGGAAAGTAAGTGGGGTAGCCGAAGGAATGTTGAGCAGAGAAGGGGCACACTTCCTGGGGTGGGACATGCATGTGGGGAATGGGGGACAGTAGGCTGTTAGTTTGAGTTGGCACCTGTGACAAAGTCTTTCCTATTGTCTATGATCCTTTAGCATGGTTAAGAATCCTTTTACTCGGGTAGAGTTTAGTCCCAGCTCGGGGGTGACCCACTGTTGAGAGTGATGAGCAGTGTGGTCTAAGGATGGGAGGTTCGTGGAAGGTCTGCACATAGTTGGTGATATTCTTATCAAGATAAGTGTCATCTGTGTGATAAATTTACATGCTGTATTATTATTTACATGTTTATTTTTATGGGTTTTTCCTATGTGCGGTTATAATTGTCTTTATATTTATGGGTATTTCCTGTTTATGTTGCATGTATATGTTTACTGTCATTTCTATATGAATCTGTGCATTTACAGTATGTATTTGTCTGTTTACATTTTATATATAATGTTCCGCAAGAATTCTGTGTGTACATGTTTTAATTGCACACAGTTCAAAAAATTTATGTGGCATAACTCAGTTGGATATTGGGTATGTTGCAGTATGTTCCGCAAAGAGAACAAAAGCATTCTCCCGTGTATCGTGGCCCGAATTGGGTGGCCAGGGACGTTACAAAATGGTATCAGAGCTTCAGTTTTCAACCCTGAGCCTGGATGGGCCGAGCAAGTTGAGTTGAAGCGAAATTTCACAGAGGATTTATTTCGAAGTGGCCAAATTTCAAAGTTACAGAGTGTCCATGGTAAAATTTAGAAGCAATGACGCGGAATTGGGAAAAGCCCCAATTTTTGTTGTTAAATTCATGGTAAAATTGAGAAATTCGGCGATGTGGTGAGATATTATTGATTTAATATCTATTTTAGCAAATTTAGACCTAGAATGGGTCGAATTTGAAGTTATAGTAAAGCCATGACAGTTGGAGCGAGATTAGTAAATAAAATTCTCAATTCGTGAATTGATTTTGGGTAAATTTGTTCCAGAAATATCAACCCACAACGATTTGTTGTTGCAGAGGTTGAACGAGTGTTATCGGGGTGAAATGAAGCAAAATTCATAGTTGTAGAATGTCTATGGAAGAAATGGGGAAAACGTTAAGCAAAAGCCCCAATTTCTGTAGCGGAATTCACGAGGATTTGTTGCGCATAAAAATGAATGTGCGTAGGTGGGAGCACTAAAAATGCAGGATGCGCGGTAAAAGGCTTGTGATATGTAAAAATTGGGTGCCGCACGGAAAAATGTTGGCGTGCTGGTGCGCACTCTAACTTTTGGCATCGTGCGGAAAAATAGTGGTGTACTGGTGCACGCGCTAAATTTTGGCGCCACGCGGAAAAATGTTGGTGTGCAGGTGTGCGTGCTAAATTTAGCATTGCATGGTGTACACACACATAATAATGATGCGCGTGGTGTGCACAGTATTGCAGAGCGCAGAGGAGTTTGGTTGGTGCATGCGTAGTATGAGTATAAGTTGTCACGTGACAGTGTAGTAAATGGTGCGCGGTAGGGGCGTACTTAACTTTGGTATGGTGCAACACATAGAGTGAAATGCATGCAGAATATCAACGCGCGATACAAAAATGGCGCGCAACAGGTAATAGTACCAAAACCAAAATTGCGCGTGGTGGATATTGGCGCTCGACACAAAAGTTGTGCACACTAGTTATTGCTGCGACAAAGAAGTGATGCACGGTAGTTATGGATTGTAGAGCATGATTTACCTTGTGTTGTTGCTGCACATGGTGAATATGGGTTTACAGGTTGAAATTTGTGCGCACAAAGTCGTTTGGAGTGTGAACAACAACATAAAACCAACGATTTTCTGTGACGTTTTATATCATTTGAATGTCATCTTTTTGTAACACATTTTTTAGGCCCTTAAGAGCGTTTTTAGGTGTAAACTGCTCGTCAAACAAATCTTTTATGAGAAAGTTACAACACAAACAGTGGAGGGTAAATTTTAAGACCCAACTAACTTCAAAGAGCCATAACTTTCTTCTCCAGAATCATATTGAGGCGCAAGAGCAGTCAATGGAAATATATTGAGACATAGAAGACAATCCTAGAGTTGAATTAAATTTATGGGCATGTTAAAGATACTTATTATGACAATAAGATACCTGTATCATTCCAGACCAAAAACATGAATTGGCCTAGAACTTCAGCAAGTTGTAACTAGTAGCTAAGAACCCAGAAAAAGGTGAAACTTGGACAAAGTGTCTAGAATATGTATATGAAGAAACCCAATTGAGATCCTACGAAAAATCCAATGGAGTAGGTGCAAAAATGCATAATTACAACGTAGAGTTGATCCAAGTTGAGGAATGAACAAAAAAGTTAATGGACAATTTTCAAATATCCAAAATTTTCTGCTTAAGACTCAGAATTGAACATGGGAGCAGACGTTGGAAAGGTCTCAGACAGTAGAATATAATTATCCACCCAGAAAATTGATCCGGGCATTCAATTTTTTAGGAAATCAGAAGAAAGAGTTCTGATATATTATTGAACCAGAATGGTTCATATTTTCATGAAATTATTGAAACAATTAGCCTCACAAAGTTTTGTTGGCTGCACATTTTGCAGAGTCAACAACAACTAGATCAGATCAGAATAAACATAGAATCTAGAGTAATGGAAGAGGCACAGGGGAAATACAACCAGGAAGAAGAGATCATAGGGATGGATGTCCATTTGGGAATTGAAGGAACAAACTCCAATGGACATGGACAAGGAAGGGATGAAAACATTAATATGGTAGAGACCATTAAAAATTTGCAGAAGGATGTCCAAAGCCATAAAGATGATAATGAAAGGCTTATGAGAGATAAGGAGCAACAGGATGACTTCAACATGAAGTTAATGCAGAGCTTGAACATAATAGAAAATAAATTATATAAGGAGAGTGGCTCAAGAAAATAAGGAAGTCATAGGTCTCCTGATGAGAAAAAAAGATCCATAAGTGTTAGCAAACATCACCATCACTCCCCGAGGAATTCCAATAAGAAGGAAAACAACAACTCAAGTCCATCCCCTGTCAGGAAGCATAAGAGGTCTGGGGTGGATGAGCTACGAGGAGAAATGAAAAAAATCAAACCTCCTACATTTAATGGTGAGCACAAGAAGGATGAAGATGCAGAGACATGGCTGCTGGGCATGAGAAAGTATTTTCAATTACATAATTATTCTTCTCATGAAGATGGTAGAATTTCTATCTATCAACTCAAAGGAAAGGCATCCATATGGTGGGATCAACTTGTGCAGGTGCAACACATTTAAGAGAAAAGTGTTACTTGGAGAGAATTCAAGAAGTATTTTGAAAATAAATACTTGACTAAGAGATACTATGACAAGAAAATGAAAGATTTCTTTGAACTCAAGCTTCAGAGTATGAACATAGATGAATATAAGAGAAGGTTTTTAGAACTGTTGAAGTATGTTTCTTTCATCAAGGATGAGACATTTAAGATTCAAAGGTATTTGAGTGGATTGCCAACATTAATTAGTGACAAAATATAGTATGATGATCCCAAAACATTGGAGGAGACCATAAGGTGAGCTAAATGCCTTTATGATCAACAAAAATCAAGGCCAACTTTCTAAAAATCTTGGGAAGACAAAAAGAAATTAAAGATGGATCAGAGGAAGAAGGGAACTAAGCCACCATTCTTAAGAAATAATACTCATGGACAACCAACTTCTAGAGAACCCAGAATGATTGAGATAAGGGAGTCAAAGGCCAAGGAAACCACCTATTCAATGCTATGGTTGTAAAGGAGATCATATATTCAGAGATTGTCCTCATAGAGGTGAAAAAGTGAGGATTGTTCACAATGTACAACAAGCTGAAACAAAGGAGGAAAAGGGTAGAAATGTACCAAGGATCTATGCATCCTTGGACAACAAGCAAGCAGAGTATCAACCACATATGATTGAAGTGGAAGGTATGATCAATAACCAAACCATTGCTATTTTAATTGATTCATGATCTAGTCATAGTTATATAGATCCTAAGATGGTGGAAAGTTTGCATTTGACAAGAAGAAAGCATGGAAAATCTTGGGTGGTGCAGCTGGCTACCGAAGCCAAAAGAAAATTTAATGAGATGGTTAAGTCATGTCTTATGGACATGAATGGGCTGAACACCAAGGCAGATTTGAACATCTTTCCTTTAGGTTCCTATGAATTTCTAATTGAGATGGATTGGTTGGACTTGCATCATGCTATCCTAGACTGTCATAACAAGGCATTTAATTGCTTGGATGAGGAAGGGAGCCTAAGGAAAGTGCATGGAATTCCCAGTGCATTAACCATCAGAGAAATTTCAGCATTGCAGCTGAAGAAATGTTACAGAAAAGGGTGTCAAATATTTGCAGCTCATATGGAAGAGACACCTAAAGATAAGGTGCAAAATTTGGAAGATCATGCAGTCTTGGAAGAATTTGAAGATGTGTTCAAGGAGGTACCAGGACTACCCTCAAAGAGAGAGATTGATTTCTCTATAAATTTAATGCCTGGAGTAGCTCCAGTGTCAAAGACTCCATACAAGATGAGTACACTAGAATTTGAGTTGCAAATGTAGCTTGAAGAACTTCTGAAGAAGGGGTATATATGCCCAAGTGTGTCACCTTGGGGTGACCCAATATTTTTCGTGAAGAAGAAAGATGGGACATTAAGATTGTGCATTGATTTCAGACAATTGAATAAAGTGACTCTTAAGAACAAGTATCCTCTGCCAAGGATTGATGATCTTTTTGATCAATTCAAGGATGCAAATATATTTTCAAAGATAGATCTCAGGTCAGGATACCATCAGGTAAGGATTAAGGAGGAAGATATCAGCAAGACCGCCTTTAAGAGAAGGTATGGTCATTATGAGTTCACAGTGGTGCCATTTGGGTTGTCAAATGCACCAGATGTTTTCATGTGCTTAATGAATGGTGTTTTCCGAGAATAGTTTGATAAGTTTTTTATTTTCTTTTTGGATGACATCCTTGTATATTCCAAGTCAGAAGAAGAGCATGAGCATCATTTAAGGATGGTGTCGAAAGTATTAAGGGAGCATCATTTGCATTCCAAATTGAGCAAGTGCTCATTTTATCAGAAACAAATTCATTATTTGGGGCATATCATTTCAAAGGATGGGATAACAGTGGATCCAGAGAAGATAGAAGCCATTAGAGAATGGTCAACGCCAAAGAATGTGACAGAGGTGAGATCATTCATGGGCCTTGCGGGCTACTATAGGAGATTTATTGAAGGATTCTCAAAGATTGCACACCCAATCACTTCCTTACAAAAGAAGGGTGTGAAGTTTCAGTGGACTTTGGATTGTGAAAAGAGTTTCCAAAACTTGAAACAATTATTAACAAGTGCTCCAATACTAAGTATTGCAGACCCAAATGAAGACTTTATTGTATGCACAGATGCATGTAAAGAAGGACTTGGTGGAGTCCTCAATCAAATGGGTTTGTTATATGTTATGAATCAACGAAGTTGAAGGAGCATGAAAGATACTATGCCACTCATGATTTGGAGTTGGCAGCCATAGTGCATGCCTTGAGGAAATGGAGACACTACCTCATGGGAAAAAGGTTTGAAATGAGGACAGACCATAATGGTATGAAATATTTATTTGATCAACCAACTCTAAATTCTAGGCAAAGAAGATGGTTAGAATTTCTAAATGAACATGACTTTGATATAAAGCATATCAAGGGGAAATAGAACAAAGTGGTAGCTGCACTCAGCAGAAGAGTGCATGAATTGCATGCTACAACCATTAGCATGTACCAATCAGATTTGAAGGACAAAATTTTAGAGGCTCCAAAATTAGATTTGCAATATAAGGAATTAGCGACAAAATTACAACAAGGTAATTTGCAACAAAAAATTGAAGAATACAAGCTAGATAATGATGAAATTCTCATTTACAGGGACATAATTTTTGTACCAAATTCCCAGGAATTGAAAAAATTGATATGGAGAGAAATGGATAATGTACCTTATGTTGGACACCCAAGATATCATAAAACTATTGCAGCTATCAAAAGCCAATATTATTGGCCAGACATGAAGAAATAAGTTGTTGATTTTATTGCCAAATGTTTGGAATGTCAAAAGGTAAAAGCTGAGCATAGACACCCAGCTAGGTTGCTACAACCATTACCCATTCCTGAGTGGAAATAGGAAGTTGTAATGATGGATTTAATCACCAAACTTTCCAGAACAAGCAAGCAACATGATTCTATCATTGTAGTGGTGGATAAGCTTACTAAAGCTGCCTATTTTATTCTAGTTAAGCTCACTCACAAGGTAGCCAACATTGTTGATGTTCATATGAGATAAATTGCTTGATTACATGGCATACCCAAGACAATTGTGTCTGACATGGATCCAAAATTTACCTCAAATTTTTGGAAGGGATTATTTAATGGATTTGGAACAAATTTGAATTTTAGTACAACTTATCATCCAAAATCAGATGGACAAATAGAGAGGGTGAATCAAGTGATTAACGATAAGTTGAGGATGTATGTGATGGATAAACGATCAAAATGGGAAGACTACCTACACTTGGTAGAGTTTTCTTACAACAATGGGTACCAAACATCTCTAAAGATGAGCCCATTGGAGGCACTTTATGGAAGAAAGTGCAGCACACCGGTAAGCTGGGATAACCCAGCAGATAGAGCAGTGGTTGGGCCAGATTTACTCTGGGAAATGGAGGAGAAAATGTTGAAAATAAAACAAAATCTAAAGGCTGCCCAAGATAGGGAGAAAATCCATGATGATAAGGGCATAACTCATAGGGAATTTAAAGTTGGGGACCATGTATTTTTGAAAGTGAAAGCCAACAGAAGTTCCCTGAAGTTGGGAAATTGTACAAAGTTGGAAGTTCGCTATTGTGGGCCATTTGAAATCATAGAGATGATTGGTCCAGTAGCCTATATGATTGCATTGCGTGTATCTATGTCTGTTCATAATGTGTTCCATGTATCATTTCTAAAGAAATATATACCTGATGCTAATCATGTTATTGCTTGGAATGTGATTCAGGTGGAGCAAGAAGGCACTTTTCAAGTGCATCCGGTACACATTCTGGACCAGAAAATCAAACAGCTCCGGAATCGAGCCATAGGGCTTGTAAAGGTCCAATGGACCTGGTACGGTCCTGAGGACGCTACTTGGGAGCATGAGGATGCAATGCGGGGAGAATACCCGCATCGTTTTGAGTATTTTTGAAATTTTGTTGTGTATGAGTACATAATGCACCGAGGACAATGCATAAATAAGGGGAGGGGATTGTAATATCCCTAGGCCGAACCCAATTGCAATTTAAATGAAAATGTACTTAAGCTGGTGAATTGTTTGATATCATTTTTGTAGGCACCTTTCATGGCATAGTGTGCGCATGTATTGTGCAATAAAATGAGGAAGTGTGGACATTCTAGGATACCACACGCAACAACTTAAGTGCACGCGATTTTGAGGCCAAGGAGCCTTTGTATATATGTTGTGTTTTATAGGTTGGTGAGCCATTTTTTTGATTATTAGGCTGGAGAGCTTAGATGTTAAAGGCCAGTGAGTCTATTTTTGTATATATCTCATAATTAATATAAAATACATCGCTGCACGCAGACCGACCACGATAAAAGAGTATGGGGGACTAAACTCCACTAGTTAGGGAAAGGGTGGGGGATAAAAGTTAAGGAAAAGGGATAAGCTAGGGAGCTTAAGCCAAAAAGGAATATTATATTAATCTTTATTAAATCATAAAGTATGGATAATTATTTTATCCTAGGTTCTAAAGTTGGGGACAAGTGGGCCAAAGTAGCTCCCAACATGACAAGTGTCAAGTTGGGGACATGGATACATATTGTTTGGACTTAGTTCATTTTTCACCATTTCTTCCATCATTGGATCATCCATGCAGCCATTCCAGGATCATTCACTCACTCATTGAGCTATCCTACGTACCTTCCTATCATTGTACTTGAACCAATATCCATAGCCATATTTGTTTATGTAGCTGGTTAGCTTGGGAGTTGGACTGAAGAAGCAGGTTGTCAGGCCCGTGGGATATTAAAGAGGCATGTTTTCAGGCACGTGAGCAATTCCTCTATGGGTGAGAGAATTGTTGGGAATTGATTTCCTGAAGGTGCTAAACTGCAGCTACAGGGCTCTGAGACTTCCTATACGGCCCATTGTTGAAGCTCGAAAAGGAAGTGGGGCAGCCGAAGGACTATTGAGCAGAGAAGGGGCACACTTCCTGGGGTGGGACATGCATGTGGGGAATGAGGGACTATAGGCTATTGGTTTGATTTGGCACCTATGACAGAGTCTTTCCTATTGTCTATGAGCCTTTAGCCTGGTTAGGAATCCCTTTACTCGGGTGGAGTTTAGTCCTAGTTAGGGGGTGACCCACTGTTTAGAGTGATGAGCAGTGTGGTCTAATGCTAGGAGGTTCATGGAAGGTCTGCACGCAGTTGGTGATATTCTTATCAAGATAAATGTCAACTATGTGATAAATTTACATGCTGCATTATTATTTACGTGTTTATTTTTATGGGTTTTTCCTATGTGTGGTTATAATTGTCTTTATATTTATGGGTATTGCCTGCATATGATGCATGTATATGTTTACTGTCATTTCTGTATGAATCTGTGCATTTATAGTATGTATTTTTCTATTTACATTTTATATATAATGTTCCGCAAGAATTTTGTGTGTACATGTTTTAATTGCATGCAGTTTGAAAAATTTATGTGGCATAGCTCAATTAGATACTGGGTATGTTGCAGAATGTTCCACAGAGAGAACACAAGCTTTCTCCCATGTATCATGGCCCGACCTGGGTGGTTAGGGACGTTACATCAAGTCCCAATTCTACCCTATTGGGTATGTAGAGGACCAATGGATCTAGTGGCACTACTTCAAGAAGACACAAGGGAACAATGTACAAAAATATGCCACTTAGTTTAGAAAGATGGCCATCATGTTGGGTATCTATCCCAAGAACATAGATGTACTTCTCAAGTATCTAATGGGTTTACATAGTCATCTAATAAATTAGGTGATAATATTAAAGCCAAGGACAATGGATGATGCGTGTGTACATGCACAATATTTAGAAAACATATGCCACACGAAAGGGAAACCAATAAGTTCCAACAGAAAGAGCATTGGGAAGCTTCCAAGGAGGGGAAGAAGAAATGGAAAGGGGGAAAGGATAAGAATAAACTAACCACTACACATCAATGCAAGGATCCTAACAACCCTTGCTACCATTTCAATATTTATGGTCACACAAAGGAAAAGTGTTGGAAACTACATCCAAAGTTGAACCTGAAGAACCGCAAGAAGGATGTAAATAAAAATAACCTTCTAGCCATGGATTTGAGCAATCATGTTGGAAGTAGCTCTAATGTGGATCAAAATATTGTATTCACATATGCGATGAAGGAGGTAAATCTAAGTATCCTTCATCACTAGGAAGAGCAGGAGATGGCCAAGCTCTTCCACATCAAGATTCAGGTCAAGAAGACCAAGATAGATGCTATGTTCAACTGTAGTTCACATGATAGTCTCCTAGCAGTGGATCTGGTCAACAAGCTTGGATTGAAGGTTTAGAATCATCCTAACCCTTATAAATTTGGTTGGGTAAACAAGGATGCATAGAGAAAGGTAACAAAGCAGTGCAAGATTAAATTTGTTGTAAGTGTTGATTGTATATATGAAGAAGAATTGGATGTAGTACCACTCGATGTATGCTAAGTACTGTTTGGAATCCCCCACATGTATATTAGGAATGAAATATTCATGCAAAGATACAACCAGTACTAACTCATCAAGGACGGGGAATCCTTTATCATCAACGTGCATAAATGCACATAAAAATTTCACTAGTAAGTGCCAATTAAGACAAGAAATTGATCATTTCTAGTAAGAAATATGTTTTAATTTTCTTAAGAGAAAATTAGTATGATGATCAGTCAATAAGAGTAAAGGAATCCATAGAGAGGCGTACTAAAGAGAAAAAGAATCAGTTGGAGGATTTGTTATAGGAATACAAAGGAGTTTTCTAGGAGCCTAAAGGGATACCACCTAAGAGGGATGTGGAGCATGAAATACATATATTTCCAAACTCCTCATTGCTAAATATTGGGTTGTATAAATAGTTTTCTCTAGAAGAAAATGAAGTGAAGAAGTAGTTGCAAAAATTGTTGGATCAGGGTGTGATTCGACCAAGCAACTCACCTTGTGGGTCACCTATCATAATTATACCAAAGAAGGATGGGACTTGGAGAATGTGCATTAACTACAACACACTGAACAAGATTACATTGAAGAATCGATACCCTCTACCTAGGATCAATGATTTGTTAGACCAGCTATAGAATTACAAGTACTTCACTAATATGGATTGGAAATCAAGATATCACAAGGTACGAGTCAACAAAGAAGATACCTGGAAATCCACCTTCAAGACAAGGCAAGGTTTGTATGAGTGATTGGTTATTACATTAGGCTTATGAAACACACCATCTACATTTATGAGACTAATGAATGATGTTTTATTCCCTTATTTAGATTCATTTTTTGTTTTATATTTGGATGATATACTAGTTTATAGTGCTACCTAGCAGGAGAGCATATCACATCTTATGCAGGTGCTAGAGACCCTGAAGAAGCACTAGTTTCTGGACAATCTCAAGAAATGCAATTTTTCTTAACAATATTTTGTGTATTTGGGGTATGTCATCGGTAGAGGAAAGCTCAATATAGATCCTTCCAAGATGGAGGCCATCATGAAATGGCTAGTTCCTACAAATTGCATAGAAGTTGGGAGCTTTATTGGGGTAGCACAATACTTGCAGAAGTTCATAGCTTTGTTTTTAATAGTAGTTGCACCACTCCATGCAATTATAGTGGGAAATAAGAGTTTCCAGTGGGGGAAGAATCGACAGAAGGCCTTTGATGAGATGGAAATAAATATTAGTCAAGCATCAATGCTCGCAATACCAAACTTGCAGAAGCCCTTCGAAGTCAAGACAAATGCAAGTGGGTATGCCATGGGAGTAATCCTGATGCAGAGAGGAAGGCATGTTTGCTATCATTTTGAAGTATTTCATGGGGTGGTCCTCAACTACCCTACCTATGAAAAGGATCTCTATGCCTTGGTACATGCCATCAAAAAGTGGAATCACTATCTGATGGGAAAGGAGACCATCATCCACATAGATCACTAACTGCTCTAGTATTTGCATGCCTAGAGTAAGTTACAAGAAACCATGCACTACAAATAGAGGTTAGATTTGGACTTGCGATCAATGTTATCACCAACCCAGTCAGAATCAGTGAACCCGATGAGGTAAAATGTAGAGTTTGTTGCATAGTGAATCCCGAAGGTGATGGTGCCATGTACGTATCGAAGGATACTCTTTCCAACCTTCCAATGTTTCTCATGTGGCTCTTGCATGAACCTAGATAATTCTCTAACTACATAGGAGACGTCTAGTCTGGAGTGTGTGAGATACAACAAGCTCCCTACTAGTTGTCTGTACAATGTGTTGTCCACCAGTGGAGTGTCCCTGCCATCCCCAAGTCTAAATCTGTTAAGCCCTAATATTGGCTCATTACCCCTTAATTGGGGCATATTACATTAGTAATGTTATTTTATTTATGTCAGATTTATTCCATTAGTTGTAATTATACCTCCTAGTCTCCTATATATACCAAGGAGACATTTTCATTTGGAATCATCTTGTACTTGAACATTTATGTGAGGTAAAAGCAGGTTGCCCCCTCGAAGAGGCTTATTATTTGAAATTAACTCTTTTTCAAAGCGTTGAGTACTTATTCTGAGGTTTTTCTATGCTATATTGATATTTTGTTCTTAACATATGGTATCAGAGCTACAGGTCTTGGAGTTTCGCTGCTACATCTAAGACACCTTGGAATTTTTGCTATAACTTTTTTTCTACAACGTTTCAGAAGGAACGGCTTGGAGGATAATTAGTAGACGGATCAAGGTATGTTGGATTAAAATTTCATCTCCTGAGGCCTTATACTTTCGGAGATACAACCTGTACAAGATAGGGTTCCCATCTGCAATCATTACTTGAAACTCTGGCACTGGATATACAAAGAAATTTCTCAGAAAAATGTAATAAGATCAATCTTACTATGGGGGAATATGTAATGAATAGTCCAATAATTGCTATACCCATGGGTGGTGTGGATGTTGTACTAGGAATCCAATGGTTACAATCATTAGGAACAGTGGCTTTTAAATTTCAAGAACTTTTCATGAAATTTTCATTGGAAGGAAAATAAATTGAGTTAAGAGGTATCACAGGGAAACTCGGTAAGGTGATAAGCTCTAATGGCATGACAAAATTATTGAAAAAGAGGCATCAAGGTGTTATTGCACAACTATTCTCACTAGATGTTCAAAAATCTAAGTCATCTATTCCTCAAGATCTCCAAGGGATCATTGATAAGAATTCCAAAGTATTTGAAGATATTCCCAAAGGTCTTCCACCCACTCGAAATCATGATCATGAAATTCACCTAATTCCTGGGAGTGTTCCTCCTAACATCAGGCCATACAGATACCCTTACGCCCAGAAGAGTGAAATTGAGCGCATGGTTGAAGAAATGTT
>SNQJ01S0156065.1:22732-36709 GCA_010110895.2 Picea sitchensis | reverse complement strand
AATATTATCTAGAGAAATAATCAAAGCATCTTGTAACATGTCACCTGTTACATTTGCTTCTTGATTTTTCTCCTATTGTACATCTCTTTGTATCTTTGGAGCTCTGCAGTCTTTCTTCAAATGTCCTTTCTTCCCACAATTCGAGCACTCTATATTTCCCAGTCTGGATTTGGATCTTCCCTTCCTATAATTCTCGTGGTTCCCTGAGCCCTTTCCTCTATCATTTTGTCTTCCCTTGTTCTTCATGTTTAACGCATTACCTGATGTCTCACCTGTTCTTTTTTGTCGCATTTCCTCACTAAGGATAACACCAACAACATAATCAAATTTTAAAGTGTTTCAACCAGAGACAAAGTTACTTATAGCCATGACCAAGTTGTTCCCGCTTTCGGGCAATGAGAACAAGATTCTAAGAGCCCTAACCTCATCATCAAAGTCCACTTTTACAGAACTTATTTGATTAGTAACCGTATTAAATTCATTTAAATGATCTGAAATAGACCTACCTTCTTACATCTTCATATTAAATAATATCTTCATTAGAAATATCGTATTGGACGTCGAGAGTTTTCATACAGTTTATCCAATGCATCCATCAGCTCCTTCGTTGTCTTTTCTTTTGAAATATTGAAAGCCACCGATGTTGTCAAGCTCAGTCGTATCGTTCCTAGTGTCTTTCTGTCAAAAACCTCCCATTCTTTGTCCTTCATGGCCTTCAGCTTCTTTTCTATTCCACCCAATGGTAGGAATAGATCATTCTTATATAAATAATCTTCCATATGCATCTTTCATAACTAGGAGTTTTGGTCGTTAAATTTCTCGACCCTAAACTTTCCATCTTCTGGCATTGCTCCCACTCAAACCAGGAACCCTCTTTTCCTACGAGTTACCTTTCGCTCTGATACCAGTTGTTAGAAAAAATAGGATCGTGGAGCAATAAAAATAAAAATAAATGCATAAACAAAACATAAAAGATACACAATACAATAGAGACACAGATATATGGGGTTCACCTAGTGTGGGCTACGTCCACGAAAGAAATTGTCAGGTCCTTCCTTTTTATTATCCAACAAATGAAGGAATACAACCTACAACACACCTGTTGTAAAATCCTCTTCTTTCTCTCACGATATCCTCTCTCATAATACAATATTCACAATAATGTATAGCCGCAATACATTTCCCTCATAAAATTGGGTTTCCTTCTAGGGAAAAAAAACCCTAACATAACTTCTACCGTCAGATTTGCGACCTTATAATGAACAATCCAAATTTACTATGAATTTACAATATACATTTACAAGGCAATTTTTCCTTCTAGGGCTTCGCCCCCGAACCCCCACTGCAACCCCCTCGCTTGGAGAGGTGTACATTCTTCATGGGGTATAAACACGACTGAAAAAAATACCTATGAAACAAGAACATAATCAGGCTCCACAACCAACGTAAAAGGTTGTTTCACTTTCAACAGCAAAAGCAGAGTATGTTGTTGCTACAGAGGTTAGTAAATAAATGATTTGGTTACAGAGGTTTATGGAGGAATTGAGAAATAAATAGGAGAATAGTAGGTCGTATTGTGACAGTGAGAGTGTCATTTATCTTGCAAAGAACTCAGCCTTCCATTCTAAGGATAATCATATACATATCAGGTACCATTTCATACGATCCGTCTTGGAAGATAAACAATTGAAGTTGGAAAAGATACATACTAGCCCGAATCCTCCAAACATGTTAACAAAGGTAGTAACCAGGAAGAAATTGAGTTCCTACTTAATTTTAGTTGACCTTCAAGCATGAAGGTGAAGATGAGAAATCTGTCAGGTCCAAGGTGGATCATAGTCCAACATGTACATCAGCGGTGAAGTTGTTGTGATCAATATCCAAGTGGGATATTGTTGGTTGTGGAGCCTGATTATCTTCTTGATTCAGAGGTTTGTTTCAGTTGTGTTTAAATCCCATTTCTTGATGGGGGAGTGTGGGGGGGATTTTCCCCCCACTATTGTCGTCAAGGGGGTCTAGGGGGCCAGCGACAATTAATGGAGCCCCTTCTTGGTGGGATATTCGGGGGCAGTGCCTCCGAAGCGAAATTTTGGGAAATTTGCCTTGTAAAATATTGTGATTTCATAGTCAATGTGGACCATTCATTATAAGGTCACAGATATGACGATAGAAGTTATGTTAGGGATTTTTTCCCTAAAAGGAAACAATCTTTTATGTATGAGGGAATTGTATTGCGGTTGTGTGTGATAGAAAATATTGTACTCTGAGAAAGGATATTGTGAGAGAAAGAAGAGTAAGTTACAGTGAGTGTGTTGTAGGTTGTATCCCTTCATTTATTGGATAATAATAAAGGAAGGACCTGGCAATTTCTCTGGTGGACATAGACCACACTAGGTGAACCATGTATATCTATGTCTCTATTGGATTGTGTATCTTCTATGTTTTATTTCCGGATTTGTTTTATTTTATTGCTCTGCGATCTTGTTTTTCTAACACAACTACTGGAGCCAATTCTCGTGGGCGTAAATGTTTGGAAATATATCATCCACCATCAACCACTCAAGTGAGAGTGATATTTTTGATACCTTGTCCACCCCAATCATCCAACAAGGGGAAAACACAGCACAAGTGGGATTTGAACCTAAGTGGGGAGGACAACAACTATTAACCACTCAATCTAGACCCAATTTAAAAAATGTTTGGAAACATCTAGTCCCGCCTTCAAGGATTTAAGTGAGAATGAAATTTCCGGTACCTTGGCAACCTCAATCGATCAACAAAGGGAAAACATGTCATGAGCGATATTTGAACCTAGGTGAGGAGGATAACAACTTCTCTTCGCCACCTAAGCTAGACCCCATTGACTTGAAAGAACAATATTTGTCATCTCCATCGCGATCATTGTAGAAGAACGGCCACCAATAGGGTCTGAATCCCTATCCTAATTTTGCTTATGTTGACTATTACAATTGTTACAAAGGACATCCATGTATGATGTTCAATTGGCATGAAATTTCATTTTCACTTCATTATTCTTAGGGATATCATGGATTTGAAACTCTTTCCAATTAGATTACTTATTTAACTCCTCATAAAAGTTAAATTTTCAAATTAATTAAGTTGTTGTAGATGCAATCCACATCAAGGGAGCATTAATTCTTGTCCATGAGAAAATGTATATTTTCTCACTTTCACTGAATCTCCCATCATGATTGTTTTGCGAAAACTTCAATCACTACCCAAATGGTCCTCTTGATGGTTCTCTAAAACTAGCTAAACACTCACCATGGTTCTCTAGAACTAGCTACACATTCTGTAAGACCATATTCATCAAATGAGCCCCATGATATTTCAAGCTCCGTGCACTTGAAGGAATTATATTTACCCTATTGAATCTCAATGCATTCCCCATTAGTTGTGAGGTGGCCCTTTCTACATTTCTCTTCACTCGACACTTTTGATTCAAAAAGGAAAAAAACACTCATCCAATGCAATGGAATTCCATATTTGGCCTTGATTTTGAAATATATTTCCCAAATGCATTTCCTTTAATAGCCTTTTGAAGCTCCACTTGAGAGGGATTGTGTAAAAATTTAGCAAATTGAAGGACTCTATAAATTGGTTTTCAATTCAAAGATAGTTCATTTAATTATTTTTATACCAATTATATGTAGAGTGGGTCAAAATATATTGCAGCTACCAATATGTAGAGACATGGATGTGCAAGAGTAGCAGGAAAAATCGCAATCACATCACCTTACCTTTTATTGTCCTATAAGCTACAGCAGCCACAACTTGTTAATAGATTTGCATACATTATAGGATATAATGTGTGTGCATTAGAACCTTCTATTTGAAACCAAATCATTTCTATGGAAAATAATAGAGAAACTTGATCCCTTGAAGGAAGCATAGTTTTAATGTTATTCTATTTGAAACCAAATCATTTCAATAGCAAATAACAGAGAAACTTGAAGGAAGCACATGGATTAAATAATTGATGATAGAAAAAGAGGACAAAATAAAGGTCCTTAGTTGTGGATTCTAAACATAGTGATCCTAGCCTTATCTACCTGATATGAACACTTAGACTAGCAATGGAAAAGAACTCACACACCACTAAAGGAGAAAATATGAGTATGCAAGTGTGACTATCATAATGTACACATTTATGTACATTTAATCATATTAATATATATAGAAGTACAAAATTATGGGAGAGCAACCAAAGTTGACCAAATCTCCACTAAAGTACAATAAATGAAAATAATATGTACAAGGAGGATACTAGAAAGAAGTTTCTAAGAAAGTGTTAATAGATATGTGCAATACATGAGAATATACAATAAAATATAATATATTGTAGGACTATGTTTCATCATTTCCTCCCTTCTTATAGGAAATTGTCCCCAAATTTTGTTGTAGGTGTGGACAGTGTTGTTTGAATGCTCACTAGGACATCCACTTTAGCATGAGTGGGAAATGCATCTTTATGCTCAACAAAGTGGTAGTGTAATTATGGCTAGTTGTGCAGGTGCAGACATCAAGGAGGGTATCTCATCCAAATGAGGTTGAAACTATGGAATGGTGTCCTTAGGATGAGAAATAACAACTTCATCTTCTAAATGTGGTGTGTTATCACCGAAAAATTGCTCGCAAGAAATACAGACAATGGTCGAAGAAAATATCATCCCAAACACAGTGTATTTCCATCATTTACAGGACCTGCTTCATCAAGATGACAAAACTATATAAAAAGAGCCCTATATTTTCCCACATTTCCACCATAGTCAGCGCACGCACATCCGTGCGGATAAGCAAATCGCCAAACGCACATTCTGTGCAGTTCGCATGATTGTCGCTGATTCAAACCATGCGGACACGGAAACGATGCATTTATGGATTTGGTCAGGCCTCAACCACTTTTAGGCTGAAGTGAGTCAAGATAAGACCCCAAGATTGACCCAAAATCTCAGCTTGGGATGACTGAAAGGATGGGATATACCTCTAAAGGTCTCTCATTCACACTTGGAACAAGTTATGAAATATCTTTCTATGGTCCTATAAATAGATGGTCATTGTATGCTAAAAATGAAGGAATTCATTGCATTGTTATGCTACACATTTTCTATTAGAGAAGCCATTTATTCTCTTGAGAGCCCATTAAGCAATCATAGCATTTGGTAAGCTTATAACCTCTTGAGAAACTTGACCAGGAAGTTATTCACCATTGTTAGATAGGAGAGTCCAGCTCTATTTTTAGGGGGGACTCAAGATCCCTCCCAAGGAGGAATAGAGGATCCATAGTCTCACTTTTCTCCTTTGGTGTTCTCAATTCAAAGATCACTTGCCATTTTGGTAGTTATCTCTTGTATTAATTTCATGCAACTCTTAGAATTTTTATGTTCTTATTTTTCTTTCATTTCTAGGTTATTTATTTTGTTGTTTACTATCTTGTGGATTCACTAATATACTAATCATTTATGTGTTGTTTTGTTGGTCCAACAAGGCAATTAAGGGACCTCTTTTTCTCACCCAAGTGACAAAAGGAACCCAACAATTTGGTGACCATACTAGGGAGAAGGATTAAATTCCTCCTCTTTTGGCCTTCTAGAGCTTATATTCTCACTCTTATGTGTTTGCAAGGACCAAAACCGGCCTAGCATGCCCTTAAAAAACTGTCATTCAACCTCTGGTTGAGAGGACTCATTTCAAATTTTTGGCCCGCCATTTTCTCCATGTGTACGAGTTTGGGCAGAATAGACGCACTGACCGTGCATAAATGCGCGGATGTTTTACCGGAAAACCCACGCAACAACGCGACTGTCGAGCTCAAACCTGCGCGGATCCACCCGCACAAATTGTGTGAATATCAGACTCAACCCCGCACAGAACCGCGCAACTTTCGAGCTCAAACCCACATGGATCCGCGCGTCTATGAAAAAAAAAATAGTATTATTATTATTATTTAGATTTATTTTCTACACTTGTAAAAATCACAAAAAGTGGGTTTTGAGTTCTTTCTTGCATAGGCACTAAGTCACACATAGACATCTAAGAGGATAAAAAGAACCACACTATCTTTGCTCTTATTTGTTGCCACATGTATGGCTTAGTCTAGCATCTGAATTTTAAACTAAAGATTTTATTTTGCAAAATCACCACATTAATTTGGGACTAGGAGACTATTTTGCCAATATTGGAGTATGTGTTTTCCTCATAAGAAATCTCCATCTCCCTTTAAAATCAATCATTTTAGGAGAACCCAATACCTCTTAGTTTTCTCATTTTTTGAAACTAAATCAATCATTTTAGGAGAGGCCAATACCTCTTTAGTTTGTTTGTTGAAGCATAATCTAAAAGGTTTGTATGGGCTCATACATGCCCACATATGCGCAATCTTAGGATAGTTTCAATTTTTTAGAGAAAACAACCTACGAAGTTTAAAGGATTTGTAAGGGCCCGTACATGCCCACATGTCTACAATATATGAATAGTTTCAAAGCTTTCTTAGATTAGATAACATTCTAGGGAGATTAAAAGATCAAAAATGAGGACCCACATGTCCACCACGCTAGTTACCTAGGGATTTTTCAATTTTTGCAAGGATTGTTTGTGAAACATATCAAGTTAGAGATAAACAAGAATTTGTAACTGATGGATTCATGTAACCATTTGCGGACGAAATTTCAGTCATAACAGATGCACCCTGATGTGTGAGGTTAAGAGTATACATATAGCCGAAATACATCAATGTTTCTTCTACTGGGAGTACCATTGTAAGAAAGAGAGCTGAGAGGAACTGCAAGAGCGATCTGTCAGAAGGAGAGGGGAAACTGTGGGACCCAAACCTTTCTCTAGGTGTGGGAAAAATAAAATCTGTATACAAATGAGGCGGGCATGCCCCAGGCTCATGTCATGTAACTAAAAGACAGTAACTGAAGCTATATGCTGATGTAGATAACTGCAATGCCCTCCGGGGTGATTTGATAATGGCAGATGACAATTCTGATGGTGAACATACTCTGAACAAAGGCAAGGATGGTTGTGAGAAGTGTCGATGACTCGTAAGCATTGATGGCCTAACAAATTCAGAGGTCTTTGGCTAGTATAAAACAACTGCAATAGTCGTGTAGTAAGACCCACAGTGACATGAGATTGTGTTGAAGTTGAATGTAATGGAGGTCAACGACAGCAGAGATCAATGATAGTTCTCCATGTGTCGTCCGAGACTCCTCATTATAACGGTAATGAGAGTCAAGATATTGTCGCCCTTCTGGAAATTGTGCTAATGTCGACATAGAGGGAGATGCGACTCCATGAAGCAAAAGGGCTTCATGAAATCCATTGGATAAGATCAAGAACTGATAAGGCACATGGACAAAGTCGAGATGTGGTGAGACTCAAGACTGCCCTTGGTTGGGGATATATGTGACGGATGATGGGAAACAACCGTGAAACTGGGTCTAGTGTCAAGGGGACGACTAGATATGGGTTTTAAATTGTGTCAGAGGTGTGACAAAGTAGACAAACTCAGAGATTAGGGGTACATGGATTATGGGATACTCGGGGTTTATGGGCAATGTCAACATGAGAAGAAGATAGTAAATGCCCCAACCAACGGTGACATGGGTTGCTTTGCCGAAAAAAGGTGGTCGCCAAGGGGCGACAACGAAAGGCTAAGTAAATGTTGAAAACAAAGGGTTTTGTAGAATTGTCAAATGAATAAATAATAATTTGGGATGAGTGTACAGATACAGAAATTGGTGCCCTAGTGTCAGATGGCTTGGCATGTGAGGGCGGAAGTGGTGTGGAGAACTGGTGGAGGGTGGGGGCCCCATGGGTGGGTTTATGTATGAGGTAAATGAATGGAGGGAAATATGTAGATGGGAAAACTGATTGTGGATGAAATAGAGGGTTAATGATACTGCGGAGGTGCATTCAAGCTAGAACCATGATGAGATAACCAGGGAGTTCATTGGGAAAGCTAGCAAAATGAGGAGAAAGAGTATGTGGTTGATTCTCAAAAATGYGTAAAACTATCAGGACTCCCATCCCTAGGCAGTGAAAACAGCATGAGTGTCAAAGTGCCAAGGTGGACTATGAATGGGACAACTCATGGGGGGAAGAGTGCTACCGAGTGACAGTACCGAAATGTAGTGGAGGTGATAGTACTACAGAGTCGGATGTGAGGATCCTACAGGCAAGTGTTGGAGGGTGTGACTAGGAGATGCAATTGATGTTCAGAGGAAATGATTACATGTCAGTGTCAATCATATACCCGAAAGGGCTCCGCTGATTGGTGATGACCAAGTACCTACACACATTAAAACTAAATACCCGACATGAACAATAAAATATCGTATAACAGTTATTTGATAATTTTGATTATAAGCATGCGTACCTGGGCGTGATGTGAGAAAAAAGCTCCCCCAGGGGCGAGGGCGGATGGTGGCACGGGGAATGTGACTGTGTAGGCGACAGGATCCTGATCCCATGGTTGAAGACGGATCGAAAAACAGAGACTCTGAGCTCCCGTAATTGATCATGGAAGTTTGGAAAAAGGAACTATATATAGTTGTACGGCCCACAATGCCACCTCATTTGTACCTGCTGCAGTAGAGAGTTAATGAGAGGTTTTCAAAGGAGATTTGAAGATTCTGATAGTTCGAGCCAGCTAATCCAGGATTTGCGAGAGCCAGGTTAGTGGTCTCATCCTCCTGCATAGTAGTTAGAGTTTGTTTTCTAGGCAGGGCCGTACGGATGGTCGTACTGTGGGATTTTGTGAGGGTGGGCCCCCAAGTGCACGGGAAATCGAAGGATACCCGCACTGAGGTGCGCAACTGTGGGGAAGATAACCATGCATGGGGGCGCGTGAGTGAGTAAAACAGGTGAGCATTGTATACGCGCATGTTCGAAGTACATCTACGCATTGTGCGCAGTTGTTTCTCTGACAGCTGCGCAGCTGTGTAGCGAACAGGTGCGCATGAATGCACGCATGTGGGAGTGACAGATGCGCATATGTTGGTTCTACAACAACGCATCGATACACAACTATGCAAAGAACAAGCATGCATATGTGTGTCCCTGTGGGGGTGACAGCTGTGCACATGAGGCAAAGCTGGGAGGTGTTGAAAAAACTTGTATTTTTTTAAGTTTTTTGTTTTATGAATAGTGATGGTTGATCATGTGTTATTTGTGTGAATGCAAGTGATCAGTTTAGTATGTCAGTCCATTGGAGAGAGAGAGACTGGGAGGGCCTCAGGGAGGTGGTGAGAGATGAGCCAGGCATCCAGAGACTTTTGGCAGCCTGTGGGTTGTTGAAGTTCTTCGACTGCCCACTGATACGAGCACAGGAGTACCTGTTGCAGTACCTGATCTCTATGCGGAGCACGGATCTGCAGTGCTTCATTGTGCGAGGAGAGAATTTGACATTCTCTGCGAGGGAGAATGTCTATTTCTTGATGAAGTTCCCTTTTCGGGGAATGGCCCTGCCTATGGATCCCTAGTTGCAAGCGGGTGTCCACTTGGAAGATGTGGCACGGAGGTATTGCTCGGGACCGAACATTATGTCAAGTTCGGTTGTTCATATCGAGGCAATGGATGGACTACTGACTGGACCCAGATATGGTGTTGCCTCCGGGGGAGGTTTGGGACTAGAGAGGTATGTTGGTGTACTTTATGTTTTTTGGTTTTGATAGTTGATAATATGTTTATATTATGGATGGATGTTGATGTTATCGTTGGTTGTGTTTTTGCAGATGTGGGGCCGAGAGGCGGAGGTGCTGGCAGAGCCGGATCGGCAGGGGACAAGGCCAATGGGAGGCCAACAGATGATGCGAGAGCTAGAAGAAGACATATATTTGATGATCCTGGTGCAGGGCCATTGCAGGCACCTTAGGGAGATGTTGGCAGGGATTTAGAGGATTTTCACCACCGGTTGGAGGTGGTTTTACAGGGTGTACCCGAGGCTATATGGACTCAGATCCAGGATGAGGGAGTCTTGAATCAGTGTGTTGGTCTTCTGACAGAGTTGTGGACCCTGATCCGCAAAGCCGTTGTAGCGGGGGAAGCTATGATTGGGCGACTTCCCCCTAGATCGAGAGGACCCCCAGCTGGTGGGGCACCTCCTCTAGATAGAGGACCTGGTGGTGGTGCTCTAATGGCACCGTGAGTGCTTTGATGTATATATTTTTTGTATTTATATAGGCCTGCGAGCCTATTTTGTAAAGGGTAGTGTGACACCTATTTTTGTACCTATAGGGATGAGGGGGTTCACCTGCCTACGGGTGATGTACATTTTGTACCATTTTTGTAAACATTGATGATACATTGATCGTTATATATATATATATATATATATATATGATCTATGTGATGTTCACATGTGATAATGTTTTGTGATGCTTTTTATGATGTATAACTTATATGTTGTGACAGACATTTGATTATTTATGTATGTGTAATGGTGTCTTGATGTGTTAAATTCCAATCTAATACTAGGTTAGCCATGTTATCTACTATGTGATTAAATTGTCATGAAATATGTGTAAATGTAATTGAATCAAAGTGTCGAGATAAGAGTCTAACTTGCAGGTATTTGTGGAAGAGACACGGATCACAGACACGGTACACGTTGTTGAGTTGTAGGACGACGAGCTAGGAATCTAATAAGACGCTAAGGTGACGAATATGGCAGTGACTGGCCTCGACGAGGAGGCCAACGACGCTTGTGTATTCTTCTTGGTTGTTGGTTTTTGAGCCCAAACATATGTTATTGGAATGGAGTCGTTCATGTGAGGGGGAATAGAGGGCCCAAGCGACCGAAGCAAGATTCTGTGTCCAGCAGCTAGCTCCGTCAGCATAACCAATGTGGTAGGCAAATGGAGGAGTCATCTGTCAATAACACAAATGGTAGATCATACATAATGCATGTAGGGAAAAAGAAGACTAAAAACTCTACAAATGTGTACACACAAGAAAAAGCCTAGTGTAGAATGACTACGCTCAGGTGTAAAATTTATTTAAGTACAACTCGTTGATGGGTTCTTTGAGAGGATATATTTCTAGAGAGGCCAGGATGTAGGCACCTTTAGTGAGGCAGTGCTGGACAATGTATGGTCCATGCCATAATAACTCAAATTTTCCATAACCGAAGGTATCGTGAGCGATATCGTAGGCGAGGATGAGGTCTCCTTCGTTGAATGAGCAAAGGTTAACATGGCAGTCAAAGGTAGCCTTTGACTATTTCTTAGCTGCCTCATTGTTCTGCAACGAAGACCGACGGTCTTCATCCAGCGACTCTAAGTTCAGCAAGAGTTGCTCCATTGGAGCAGTGTCGGGTAATAGCTCAATAGCGGTGCGCAATGTGAGAATTTCACACTCAATGGGGAGAGTGGCTTAGACCCCATGGACGATATGGAATGGTGTAAACCTAGTGGTATTTTTAACTGTCATGCGATAAGCCCATAGTGATGAAAACAACATATGATGCCAACTGGTCTTATGTTTGTTAACAGTGCGTTGCAACATGGTTTTAAGGACTTTGTTGATAGCCTCTACCTGTCCATTGGACTGGGGGTAGTATGGGGATGCGAACTCGTGGGAGAAGCCTAATCTTGAGGAGAGTTCGACGAAGATCTCATTCTCGAAGTGTTTCCCGTGATCGGAGACTAGCTGTAGTGGGACTCCAAAGCAGGAGATGACGTGATTATAGAAAAAATGCGTTGCAATGTCAGCGGTGTTATTGAAGGTAGGCATTGCTTCGGCCCACTTTGTAAAATAATCTACTGCCATGACAATGTACTTATGTCCATTGCTAGATAGAGGGTTGCAAGTCATGAATTCAATGCCCCATTTGCAGAAGGGGCCGGTAGTGATGATTAGATGTAGAAGAGCGGGTGGCGCTCGTGCTTTGTTCGCATAAAGTTGGCATTTGTCGCATCGCTTCACAGCATGAATGCAATCATGGAACAATGTGGGCCGGAAGTAGCCTGCTCGAATGATTTTTTGGGTTGTGGACATCCCAGAGAGGTGGCCACCGCAAGCGTCGTTGTGGTAGTCATTCAAGACTTTGTCTGCTTCGTCGATGGTCAAACATCAACGGAGTATGGTGTTGACCCCACGACAGTATAAGATGTCATAGATGGTGAGATATCGAGGGGCCTAGTGGCGAATGCGCCGACGATCATCTCACGAGAGGTGAGACCCAAACTTCTGTGTTCGAAGATAGATGAGGAGGTCGCCATACCAAGGGTCATCCGAGGAAATGTAGAAGAGGTGTTCGTTGGGAAAATATGTATTGATGGGTGAATTGGCAACTTTGGATGGAAACGTTCTGATGAGTTCGGCGAGGATAAGTGCTTTCTTGCTTTTGGGAGTTGAAAAATCTAGGTTGTACCCCTGAGGGATGACAATCCATCGGGCAAACTTACCATTAATGTGTCGTCAACTAAGAAAGTATTGCATGGGGTTGAAATCTTCTACGAATTTGGTAGTGTGAAGCAAGATATAATGACGCAGTTTCTGGACTACGAGGACAACTGCGAGGGCAAGTTTCTCTTCATGATTATACTTCAAGGGTGGTCCTGAAAGAGTTTTATTGATGTAGTAAATCACATGCTCGCGGCCATCATCCCCTAGTTGGACGAAAACTCATGCTACTAAGATAGTTGATTCCAACAGGTAAAGGATGTAATCGTGGTCATATCCTGGAGGACTAATCAAAGGGGCGTTGGAGAGAACTGCTTTTAA
This sequence comes from Picea sitchensis, assembly GCA_010110895.2. NCBI lineage: Eukaryota > Viridiplantae > Streptophyta > Pinopsida > Pinales > Pinaceae > Picea > Picea sitchensis. Next base: position 23,956 of record SNQJ01S0156065.1, on the reverse strand, counting down.
ATCATCAAAAGCGGTTTGGGCATGTTCGTCCCATCGAAATGGGATATCATGACGTAGTAAGTGAAGGAAACCATGTGCGCAATTGGTGTAATCTGGGACAAAGCGTCGTACAAAGATAGCTTTTCCTTATAGGCTTTGAAGTTGGCATAAATTTCTAGGTGGTGGGATTTTTTTGATAGCTTGGACCTTGAGGGGGTCCACTGTGATCCCGTGTTGGGATACGATGAACCCAAGGAGACGTCCTGCGGTGACACAAAACACGCACTTGAGGGGGTTCAAGCAAATATTATACTGGTGACATCGTTGAAATACAACTCGTAAGTCATCTAGATGTTGAGTTCGCTTCTTGGATCGAGCAGTGACGTCATCCAAGTAGGTAAGAATGATGCGAGTGAGATCATGGAAAACGTAAGTCATGGCCCGTTGGAATGTCGCACCTGCATTTTTTAGTCCAAAATGCATGATATGATAAACAAAAGTGCCCCATGGGGTGGTAAGTGTGGTTTTATACTGATCTGCTGGATGAATTTGTATTTGGTTGTAGCCAGAGAAACCATCCATGAAGGACTAAGCCTCGTGGTCGGCATAGTCATCGATAATTTGGTCGATGAAAGGTTTTGGGAAGTTGTCTTTGGTATGAAACTGAGGTAATGCAGGGAAATGATGAGTGTAATGGCCATATTCTGAGTATATGGCACATGCAAATTTGGTTCGCAACCCTTTATTGCATGTAGCAAGGGAAGTGATGGAAGTACTATGTGTGCTTGGTGGAGCGACGAGCGATGCGGTGGCTCGCAGGAGTTGGATCAAATTGTGTAACTCGGGGAGAGAGGGGCATCTATTGGTGGGATGTCCCTCTTTCTCGCAGAGTGCGCAAGGAGGTTGAATTCGGAGAGGAAGTGGAGCAGTGGGCTCTTTCTTCTTCCATTTTCACCCAGCCGTAGCAGTGATACTAGCAAGTGGGGGTGAAGGTGGTGTCGTCGGGGTTAAGATTGGAATCTGCATCGGGATTCCCTCTATTTGGAGAAGGAGGGATGGTTGAGGAACCATTGTGGGTGGGTGTAGATACCATACCGGGATGGCGAGCACCATGTTGGGAAGGGTAAGCGTTGCGGCTACCTGGAAATCTTGTATGCCCTGTGGGGGGTACAAGAAGGGGATTTGAGTAATGGCTTGGGGAACTGTCTCCCAAACTGGGATTTGACCCTAGGGGAGGGTGAAATT
>SNQJ01S0156063.1:0-15293 GCA_010110895.2 Picea sitchensis | reverse complement strand
TATCAAGAGAATTGTCTCAGGAGAGTTTTTGTCAATTGAGCAATCGATAGATCTCTTTTAACCAAAGTGAAATATCTTAACATAGTCCTCTAATTATTTGTCCTTTCTAAGTCATTTGTAATAGTTAATCTCTTGAGTCTCCATATTTTCAATATTCAGTCTATTTCTCTATAAAAAGATTCTTCATAGTTTCCCATGTCTAAATATTATGTATATCTAGACCTATGAACCATTTAATGGATCTTTCCTTCAAAGTAGAGGGGAAAATTCCCAGTTCATCATAATTATTATATTCATAAGTGTTTCAAAGGGATTCAAATACAAGGATAAAAGTGTTTAGGACCTTAGTGATCATTCTGTGAAATTGGGGAAGAGCTGCCAGATTTATGTTTTCATTCTTACTTGTTGCCCTATCCCAAAAGTTTTCAACACCTTCTTCAAATATTTTTTTTGGACTATATTCAATGGTTATTAACTTACACTACTCCCATGGAGATTTTTTCTTCTCATGGAACAATCAAGGGGATTGGTCATCTGAGAGTTGTAAACAATTATGGTTAGGACTCTTCAATTTTGAAACCGATTATGATACTAGTGCTAAGGGTATGATTGGATCGTTTTAAAAGGATGACTTAGCATTTCATCAAGCATTCTATCAAGCATTTCATAAGACATTCTATCAAGAATTTCATCTAACAATTAGTATGCACACTCAAGAGATAGAAGAAATAAGTCAAACCATTTCCTCTGGCCGTGTGCCCTCCTCCAGTGCAAAACCATGTGCCCTCCTATGCAAATTTGTGTGCCCTCCTCTACAAATCCATTTTCCCTAGCCTCCTCCTGTGTGCCTCTCCATCCTTCTCCTCCTTATCCTATCCTCATCTCCCTTCCATGCTCCAAATCCATCCTCCTCTCCCTTCCATGCTCCAAATCTGTGGGACTTTGGTGGTGAGAGTGAGCAGCTCTGCGCACGAGTGTATAGTGGTTGTGATTTGAAATATGTTTTGTTTGTTTGTTTGTATGTTGTTTTATTTTCGTTTTATTTTTGTTTTTTATAGTATATATATATATATATATATTATATAATATATATTATATATATTATATAATATATATATTATATATATAATATAAATATATTATTATATATATATATTATATAATATATATTATATATATTATATATTATATATGAAGCCCTAGACTATAGATCTTTAAACTCTTCCATCTAATTCATTGGGGGCCCACCGAGAAAGAGAATAAAGAGAAGGATGAGGGATTTCCAAATACATACCATGAGAAGTGATGAAATCCAATATGGTGATGAGTGAAGGTATAAATGGGGTTGTTATAACTAGGAGACAAAAGGTGATGAAATATCAAGGTCTGTAAAAATACGTCTTAGCTGGTGTCCTCCCTCATACAAGATCCACCTCGATAGAAGCCTAATAGATGGCCACTAAGATACCTCTTCTTAGATACATGAAACATGTTACGTTTCCTTCAATATGAAATGAAATGGTCATGGAATATTCATTATTTAAAGACCTAGGAGTCTCAATCAAACCTCTGGTCCCAACCTTGGCATTATCCACTCAGAAGAGTGTGCTTGTTGCTAAATCGGTCTTGACCTTATCCTATAGAAAGGATTTTAATCTCCCTAATTTGTTAAGGAAATTTCTCCTTATCGAAATGAACCTCAAAGTCATGGGACTTATTTTCAAATTCAAAATTAGTGTGGAAACACGCTTTACTAATTCATTAGCTTGTTTCTTCATTAATAAAAGAAAATATGAACAAATGGGAGTATTTCAATAAACTAGATAGGGATTCACTTTGGTGTCATCCCTATATGTTTTGGCTATAGAGAGCCTTTTCTATCTACTTTGTTGTAAATTCAAACATCAAGTACTTCATGGGACTCACCTCTCAAAACCAAATATAGGGCAGTTGATTAGTGGAAATTTCCTAGATGACCCCTTCCTAACAATTCTCAAGGAGAAACCCTCATGGATACACATGTTTGAGTGTTTGGATACTTGAGAGGGACAATGTAGTACTGGTTGTTGTATGAGCATAGTGGTGGAGTGATATTGTCAATTTTTACAGATGTTCATTGGGCAGGATGTATAGGCGGGAAGAGCACTTCAAGTTTTTGTTTCGGCATTGGATCGTGAATTATTTCCTAGTTCATGAGGAATCATAAATCATCGTTGGTGGTATAGAAGTAGTTTCCCTAAGTACATCGTTGGTAATATTATTCCACATAAGTCACCTAATTCTTCTATCGTTAAATATATAACATTCAATGAGATGTAGAGTGTATTGGAATATAAAAATTATATAAAGAAGAATTAGGTGACACTTCACATTATGCCCTAGTGAAAGCCTCTTATGAGTTTGAAGAGCTTCTTGAATATTTATATGGGGAAGGGTCGATCAACCCTTACATAGTAGAAAAAAGAACAAAAAATAGTAATTGGAAATATGAATCGATAAGTTTGCTGATGGAAACCTTGTTCCTGACCTGGTGATATACCATTCTATGAGAAAAAGAGTTTCTTGAAATGGAAAAATTATCATTAGATAAAGGTTGATTGGCACTTTCACATTATTCCCCTAGCACATACCTCTTCTATAAGTTTGAAAATGATTCATTGAAGAAAATTTTATAGAAGGAAGGATGATCAACCCTTGTAGACTGGGTCAAATAAGGGAAAATGATTAATAAATGTCCGAATGTGAAAGGGGCAATGAAAGCTTCTTTATTATTCCCCTAAAGGAATGTCATTCTCTGAGATGGAGATTTGACCTGTATAAGGAAACAATTATATATACAAGGGTCAACTGACCCTTCCAAATTATGCTCCCAATGAAATCTCTTCTTTGAGTTTGAAAAGTCTTCACTGAGAAGTTATACAAGGAGTGTCAGTTGACTCTTCTAGAGTAGGAGATATAACAAATTGATTAATTAAAATCTAAATGCATAAGTGGTGGTCATTCCTTCCTTATTCTTCACGTAAAGAGGTATTATTCTAGGATAATAAGAGTTGATTGAAATGGAACAATTCTCTATAAAATGGTTTTCTACCGTTCATTTTCCCAACAAATACCTCTTCTATTAATTTTAAATGATTCATTGAAAATTTACATAAGGAATGGTTGACCCTATTCTTAAGCCAGCTCAAATAACAATAGGTTAATTAAAAATATAGATGCAAAAGGTTCCTAACCCTTTTGTTATTCCTCCCCAAAGAAATACCAATGCAAAAGTAAGACCAGGGTAGCTAGTATTGTGGATAAATCCATAGTCTCTTGAGGACCTGAAACCCGATCTTACAGATCCACACGGATCCTAGAACAAAACAAAGGCAAGAACATGATGTTTTCCTTAAGTTTTCATCAGCTGAATTTCACTAGTAGGAAGAGACAAGTAACATACCTTTATATCTCTTCCTAGGGTCTTTGTTGCTCACACTTCTCTGGTGCTCTCGTGAGGTCAAGAGACCAAGACAACGTAAAACCAACCAAAGTGATAGAAATAGCATAAACTCAATATAAACCCTATGTATGTGATCAAGGAATCATACAAAACACAACAAGCTTTATAGGAAGAAAATCATATTACTATATCATATTAAATGTGAAGAGAGATTACAACCATGCTTGATGTCATGAGGAGTCCACTTGCAAGCGTCTTTAGATTCCCACACTTGCCTCCAAGGTTGCGAAACCACCATAGATCTGATGGCTACTCGCAATCTATCTTGACAAAGAAAATCTCAAAACCACTCCAACCAATCACATTCCAAGCCAATCAAGAACAAGATCATGAACCAATAAAGCTAACCTTCTCCATGAGAACTCCTCTCCTTTTATAAGTTGAAGAGGGATAAGGTGGGGAGGTTAGGATGATCCCACTAAATCATGATGGAATCGAACCATTTAGATGCCACCTCACCATATAGGTTTCTCCTTCTAGAAGATTAGAGAAAGTACTTATTTTTTCCATGTGTAGGCATTTATGCACCCTAGCTATAGAGCAACACCCAAAACATCTAGCACCCTAGCTATAGTGAAACTATGAGAATGGGCCATTCTTGCACCCTTCCTATATAGAAACCCTGCCAGAACTTCCTTTTTATAAGGTTTTTACATAGGAAAATGCAACTTCTTTTCTCAGGAAAGAAGTTCTTCTCCCTTCTCTCTTTAGGAACTGAATACTTGTTGACCCCTCTGAAAGCAACATATAGGTTTACATCATTACTTGATCATGTAGGGATGATAAATATTAATGTGGCAGAGAGCCCCCAAAGAAATTATGGGGGTAGAGACAGTGAGTAGCTAAAATACTTTATTAGAGTGTGTGGGGAACAAGGCTTGATCGATTGAAGCACATGACAAACAAAGGGAAATCTACGTTTTAATAATATATATCAGAGGTGAGCATTCCCTTTTTCGAATACAAATGAATCCCGAAGAATAAATGTCGATCACGAAGATCCATGTGTCAAATGCAAGGCAGGGTCATGCCCACAGAAACATGTATTGATCCATGCCGATATGACTCAAGTCTGAACATAGCCACCAAAAATACATTGTGGATATGTGTTAAAGACTCAGAATTTGAACATAGCCACAGGACATACAATGTGGATCTAGCCTATGATGCAGATATACTCCAAGCATAACTTGGATCTGTGAGAGAAAGAAGTATAGGGTCTTCATCTCCACCATCTATAGTATGCAGATCTAACCATGTGAATACATGTGTTGAAGTCGAACATGATAGAAACAACTTGATTATACGGTCATTAGTGTATATTGTTAACAAGTGCAAGGAAATCACCATTAATGTCGATGACTGTAAAGTACACTAGTACAATCCAACAGATGTGAATAAATGGAATGAAATTGAGACACTCGTGAAATCTTCATTCAGGGGTCAATTATGAAAACCAACTGTAAAGCAAAGGAAACTTTCCATTGAAGTATGCAAGTTCCAAGGTACCAAAGTGGTTTTCTAAGTCTAATTCTGGATAATGAGTTGAAGTCGATAGGAAAAACTAGGTCACATAGGGGCAATGTCCACATCAATGACATGAAACAAGTAACAATATTTGATGTAGATTAGAGTAAAAAGTGATTCAAGGTGACTTAGTGATGGTTGATGCAATAGAAGGATTAAAGAATGTAGAAATGAATTACGACGCAATAGAAGGCTTTAGGTTGGACATAGTTTTGAACATATTGACGACACAAAAAACTGTCTTGGAAAATAATGGCTCAACAATAGGGATCCTGAGACCAATTTGTAATCTTATAAAGGTATGATCATGAGACAAGTGGATTTTCAAACCTAGACAAAAGGTGAGTGAAAGGGTGTCATGTTCAAAGTGAATCTTCCACAGAATATGGGTTTAGATACATTTCTTTCCCAATTTCCCCCCACCATTTTGAGAATTACCTGTTTATTTTTATGCAAGCTTGAGAGGGATAACATATGCTTGTAATGTAAGTTCCATCCTTGAGCGAGTCCCTTGGAGTATGTTTAACAAACCCTAGGAAGGAGTGGATTTAGGTCCTATCACCGAATTACGACAATGTTTGTTTAGCAATTGAGAGCTAGAAAACTTCGAAGGTTTTTCAAGAGATTATAGAGTTTGGAAAAACACTTAAAAGAGAACTCTCTCAGTTCCTTTTAGTAAAATAGATGCGGATGAGACCCGAAAAGAGATAAATTATTGCTCACAGTCGTTACTTCAAATGCACATTGTGCATGAAAATAGCAAGGTGGCTCAACTTGATCTTTTCATGTTTAGAGAGTCTAAAAGAGCAAAAAAGGAGACTCCGCTGGGGTTCCTTTTTTTATGAGTCTGAAAAAGTGATAATAGTATACTCAGTTACATTCTCTGTGATTTATAGAGCATGAGAAAGAACAAAGACTAAGCTTCGAGTTGTTTTCATTTTTATGCAAGCTTTAAAACAAAACAAAACTATGCTTGGGATGAATTTATTTTTTACACAAGCTTAAAAACTAAACAAAACTATGCTTATTTTTTGGTTTATTTTTGCAACCTTGAACTAGAGACTATGCTTGAGGTAAATTGGTTTCATTTTACACAAGCTTGAACCATAGGAAACTATGCTCGAGCCTTCCAACACATGGTTGGTACTTAGCCCCAAACTTAAAAAGCTAGTGACTTTAACCTCAACGTGAAGTCCAGAGGCTGAAAGAAAATACCCCCCAAGCTTCATTTCATCCAACAAAAAGGTGGAAGAAATGAAACTTCAAGCTCTGGAATGAGGTACTTGACTCAAATAGAGAGGGAAAACTATTTCATTTTTTAACAAACTTGACATAAGCAAGACTTATCTTTTCGTAACCTCTGTTTCATTTTTTAACAAGGTTGCTCTAGACGCTAAAAACTATCCTCAAGTGGTTCCATTTTTAGCGAGCAAATTAGAAAACTATGCTCATAGACCTATGTTTCATTTTTTACTGAGCTTTCCTGGAGGCGCCAAAACTATCCTCGGAACTCTCTGTTTGAATTTTTAACAAGGTTTGCGGAATTAAAAACTATCCCTCGGAATCTTCGTTATGGATTCCAAGGGACAATGCTCGGGGAATGACTTCATGTCAAAGGGACAAGACTTCGGTCGCGAGGTCTTCGGAAGGAAGAAACACTCCCCGGGGAACCGATGTCGATGGTCGCGACATGAGTAAATAGATCATGCTCTAACAAACCTATGAAGAGATCACCATGTCCAACTCTTTGGATCCTAAGTCATGGGGGTTGCGAATCATGAAACAATGCCGCAATTGACTTCGCGTGGGGTGATACCGATGCGCATATAAAGTCGATCATGGAGCAATCGAGCGGGGTCAATGAATGATGGATTGATCAAGCAGGTGCAATAGTCCGCTTCGTGAGGAAAGAAATGACATAGAGTAGGCACAATAGATTTCATGGCATAGACGTAATATCACCAAGGAGTAAAGAGAAATCCAGGGGTCTTGGACTACCATGGCGTTAAAATCAAAGCGGTGCATGTCGGTGCAAAGCGGAGGATAGCCAAAAGCTTGCCAGCGATGAAAAGGAAAAATACTATGAAGAACCTTCATCTATCGATTATGCGAGGAACATCGTTGCGGCGCCTTTGTAATCCCCTTAAGAAAGGAATGTGAGGAGGGAAGAAGGTCCGATTAGTACACCTAATCAAAAGCAGATAGCCTCATTAGCAGGGGAAGTCCTCGCGGAAGGAGGAATACCCTGCGGCATGGGAGATTATATCAGTAGGAAAACATAGGCGTGCTGGGGTTTACTCTTTAGTGGGAGAGTAGGATTGACCACTTGGGTTTCATTCTCTAAGGAGAAAATGGAGTCGACGGGTGGAAATGGATGGAAACCTTGGGTTTCACTCTCTAATGGGAGAGTGGGGTTGACAGAGGATGGGATCAGATCAACCAACTTGGTCCTCTTTGGTTCATCAAAGGGCATTGACCCGGATTGACCACTTGACCAAAACAAAGCCCGGTAGCGGGACCCGGATTGATCATTCCATCAACTATAGGTGGGTTGAGAGAAAGCTTGCGATAATGTACTAGAGTTTGGTTGCAACAGTCATGTCTTCTAGTAATTTGAGGCTTCCTCCATATGAGGACAAAGATTGGGTGAGATGACTCCTTTGCATAACATACATGGGAACTTGATCCTACTTTTCTTCTTGACGTGGTTTGGTAGGTTATCGTGTTGATGGTTTACAGATGGGGATGACGCGAACCATGCTTCTATAACCTTGGATAGACTAGGGCATTCCTTGAGAAAATGGCTACCCTTACAAATGCGAATTGCGAACAGCGAGTTTGTTGGGTGATCTTGACATCATCAAAATGGCACTTCAGCACGATTAACAGTAACGGTTGTTTTCCAACATGTTTGACAGTGGATGGGGTTTTGTTATGTTTATACTTTCTTCTTCTTAATCTTCCTTTTTCTTATTCCGCCGGAGTTACTAGCCAGAACTTTCCTCGAAGAGAGATGAAATGGAAGAACTTTGACATTACCAAAGCGAAGAAGGCGAAGACCTTACTGGTAGAAGAAGGTGAAGGATCAACATAGAATTGATTCTCGGAAGTTCTTGTGACTGAAGCACTATCTGCATTCGGGATTACCTAAGTCGAAAACAACCACTGGTAATCCAATAGTGAGACTTAGAGGCTCAAAGTAGCGATGTGAGGAGGACCAAATGTTTCCATGAGAGGAAAAACAAAGGTTCCCACAGAAGCAGGTTCCTTCATTGGTCATTCCAGGAACTGATACCATTAAATAAATATCCAACTAGAGTCTGCTTTGGAAAACAAACAACACACGCTAAAAATATAGGAAGCAAACAAACAAACAAAACCAGCACACTAGTTGGTGATGGAAATCCAACGTCACGGGAACAAAGTAAAAAGGGGATGAGATAGAGCAGGTGGAAGAAGTTACGTTGATGACCTTCTTAATAGACTTACACCCTGGTGCAAGCTCCACACATAATCATTAGGTATACCACCGAGGAGCCTGAGTGAGTTTGGCCAATGTCAATTCAAGGTACCGTGAGGGCTGCCTCCACAGTCACTTGTGTAAAGACCCTAAAGAGATAGGCCACTAAGGTTGCCAATCACTACAATGATTCCTAGAGAAACAGTCGACAGTCCGATCACGCGAGAACGGTGTATCTATCATGAAATCCAACTTGCAGGCTTCCACTCATCATTGTGGATGCCTCCGATGACCCCGTATGTGAAATCTCTACACTGATATCAAAAAAGAAGGGTGAGTAGCTCTGTCAATATCAATGCAACCTCGTGTTTGACCCTTGTGTGTGGATTGGACTATCGACTGTTTTCCCAGGACAAAATGTAATAGTGGATTTAACCCGCTTCTAACTCAAGATTCTATGTTTGTTGGCAACTTTGGAAAGTTATCTTCACACCTTTAAATCCCTACAGCTAATCTAATGCAGGTTTTCTACCATAAAATATAAATGTCGATACATTTTTATAAGTGCTTTATTTTATAGGTACATTTGTTACTTAAAAGGGAGATGGCGTGGACAATATGGTGGTAACTCAAAAATTGAAGATATGAGAAGATCTGCTTTTGATTCGGTGAAGCTTATGCTTCTGAGAGGAGAAAACATTTATCATGTCCATATGCATGATGTCCCCAAAAATATTAGGCACCATCAATATCAATATCCTCAAGAAATGAGAAAAGGTTGTACAATGCATTCATTTGGAAGCCCAGCGAAATTTCATAGTGAAGATCAAAATGAAGCCAAGAATCATGCAATTTAGCTACTTCAAATGCAAGGATGCCCCAAATCTAATGAAAGAAAGAAATTAAATCTTTTGTTTAGGGTGCACTAAAGGAAATAATGAACTTTCTTAAAACGAAACCCAAAGGAAGTAAAGTTTTCTTTTAAATGAAACTATTAGGAAGAAGTCAGATGCTTACCAAACAATTCTAAAGAAACACATGCTTTGTAATTTTGAAGACACTCAAAGGCGAGACTAATCCTTCAAAACCAAACAAAATTAAAAGTGGCTACAAAAGAAACTCAGGGTTAATGATTCTAAGGAGACCAATATAGGGTCCAAAAGCTCAATCCAGTTGATCAAAGCAAAAGTGGGTCGTAAAGATGCAATAGAAATTTGAATCAAAATTTTCTGACAGTTCATTGCTTAATAGAGTCATTCTTGAGAATTAGGTATTCATGAGGCTAAAGAATTGGTAAGAGTCTTGAAGAGAAATTCCACGCAAAAACCCTAACGAGGCCGAGGGGGTTGCAAAAACACATCCAATGATTCACCATGATCCTGCAGGCAGTGCAGTCTGAGAATGTCATAATCAAAAATTTGAAAAATTATAGGAATCTAGAAGGTGAAATTCTAGATCGAAGTGCGGATGGATGTCCCACCAGAGACTTCAGAAACGAGCTTAAGCAATCAAAGCAAGGAAAACTAAGACTAACTAGGAAACAATGCATTCCCTAGTGGAGTCATAATTTTGTTATTAGGATGAAATCCGTGAGAGTCTGGAGACCTAAGCAGTCTCTAAGATCCACTTGGATCAGAACAAAGCAAAGGCAATTGTGGCTTTCCTTGGGTTTAAATATTGAATTGCAAGTAGAACAAGTAACATACATTTTATATATCACTTCCTAGGGTCTACCATTTGCTCAACTTCACTCCGTAGGTTCTCTACAAATTGAGGTCAAGCCAAGGTAGCACAAACCAACCCAAAGTGACCTTAATAGGAATAAACTCCGTATAAACCTATGTATGTGATCAAAGGAATCATACAATAAAACACAACAAGCTTTATAGGAAAGAATCATATTACTATATCCTTATTAAATGTGAAAGAGATTACAACCATACAGCCTTGATAGCCGTGGGTCCCTTCCAAGTGTCTTTTGTTCCCAACACACTTCTTGCTCCAGGATTCTGAAACCATGGATCGATATCTACTGCAATCTATCTTGGCAAAGGAAAATCTCAAAGCCACCCAACCAAGCTGATAATTCCAAGAAAATCAAGAAAAAGATCCTTGAACCAATAAAAGCTAACCTTCTCCATGAGAACTCCTCTCCTTTATAAGTTGAAAAGGATAAGGTGATGAGGTTAGGATGATCCACTAAATCACATGAAAGCGGTAAGATCCAAACCATTCAGGTTACTACATAAAAGTTTCTCCTTCTATAATATTCGAGAAAACACTCATTTTTTCTCATGTGTAAGCATTCTAGCACCCTAGCTATAGATCAACCTATGAATATATATGGCACCTAGCTATGGTACAACTGCGAGGAATGGGTCATTCTAAGCACCACGCCTATATATAGAAACCTCGCGACTTCCTTTTATAAGGTTTTACATAGGAAAATGCAACTTCTTTCTTAGGAAAGTTCTTCTCCCCTTCTCTCTTTAGGAACTTAGGCCTTGACCCCTCTGAAGGAAACATATGGGTTTACATCATTAATGATCATAAGGATGACGAAATGTGTGTAACAACTAGAAGGAACAATTATCAGAGGGTGGATTGACCTTTCCACATTATTCCCTAGTGCAAACCTCTTCCATGACTTTCAAAAGGATTCACTAAAAAATTGTATGATGAAGGATCATCTGACCCTTTGACCCTTCTAAATTGGGTTAAATAATGACAAGGATGAATTAAAAATATAAATGCAAAGGGTAGTTATTACCACTTATTCTTCCCCTACAGATATACCATTTTACAAATGGAGAGTGGAATAGAATGGAGCAATTATCTATAGAATGTCCATCCAACTTTCAAATAATGGCCCGAAGGTAAACCTCTTATGGGGTTTCACTAGTTAGGCAATTCTTTACTATGTGAGTTCATATTGGGGGTTTAAAATTCTAAAACATGAAAACAATATATTTCCCTGAGATATATAGAGATTGAGAGGGATATTTTAATATATTTAAAACATATGGATATTAGATAAGGATTAGAATTAGGTATGTGACGATTAGAACTAGGTATCAACAGGTCTAAATTAGATTAAATTAAAATAACAAATCGTTTTTCATTATCCTCATCCAGATCTTATAAGGGTTATGGCATGTCAACATATTAGAGGTAGAAGAAAAAAAGACATTGAAAATTTCACAAAAATAATGCATACCTATGATATCTATGGGACATGGGTGGTTTTAGTGGAAAGGTGTAATGGAAAGAATGGGTTCCACAAAAAGAAAATATTTTTGGGAGGAATAATTTAATATCTAGTAAAATGAGGGTTATTATTTAATATACCATGAACACATGTGCCTATGTCATGGGTTCACTAAGTGAACCCCCCATGAAACCTCTTCTATGATTTTGGAAATGTGATTGATAAATTATAAATTAAAGGATTGATCAACCCTTCTAGATTACGATAAACAATGAAAATGATTAATTAAGAGATTGAATGCATAAGGAGTGACAAGCCCTTCTATATTCTTCACCTAAAGAGATGTAATTCTAGGAGTAAATATATTGAGAAGGGTTGATCAACATTTACACAATATTACCCGCAACGGAAATCAATTATATGATATATAGTGAGTTAAGAACTTGTATTTCTAAAACATACAATAACTAGATTAATTAAAATAACAATTCATACAATTATGTCAAATATATTACCACTAGTATTATTGATGCAAATAAATAAGTGTGCATGTTGTAACAAAGTCACTATGTGTTTGCATAAAACATACAATAACTAGATTAATTAATATAACAATTCATACAATTATGTCAAATATATTACCACTAGTATTATTGATGCAAATAAATAAGTGCACATGTTGTAACAAAGTCACTATGTGTTTGCATTTCCATCCCTTCTAATGGCAAGAAGGGTGTTTTACATTGATGAATATGGTTTCCTCTCGATGGGATATGCACATGAAGACATAAATGGAACTTAAAGGAGGTCATCAGCTCAAATTAAGAAAAAGGACATATTTTCACTACTACAGATGGTGAAAACTTATAGACGTGAAGATCACAATTTATTCATCTCATATATAATTCATGACCGTTTTTTACTTACAAAAGCTTCATGGATCCACACTTGTTGGGAAATAACCACAAGATAATTGGTATCAAAGGATGCCACTACTTCAAATTCCAACTTCTTGACGACACACCAATCATGCAATATAAAGCCTCAATTGATAAGAGAGGGGAAAAATATTGGCATCCCATGATAACTTATTGGGAGAATATCTTAAAGGATTTGGTCATGCTTTTTATGATCAATGAGCACTGAAGGAATAATTTTTAGCCATCCACAATGTGGGATTTAAACAACAATATTGATATACAACCCAAACATGAAGTCATGAAACCTACTTGAGGGATAATTTTCACATTATAGGGGATCATTATGTTGGATCTATATATAACAATTCCATAGATGAATTTCCTAGTACAATTTCCTTGTAAAATTTCTATAATATATTTGGAGAATGATAAATTTGATAATGATAATTTTGAGAATGATAATGATGAATTGATGATGGACATAAGTACATCATTGGTATGATTAGGCACAGTCACACAGAGCTCCTCTTGGTTTCGAGAATAGTTCATTCTCTACTAAACAGGGGAAACCACATGAAGGTGGAATCTCTAATTATGCCCCTCCCCCCCACCAATATCACTCTCAATTTCCCCATATTACCTAATTTTAAATTCTAAAGAACATGTATCATATACTATATTATACAAAATAAAAACATATAAACGTCATATAAAAGATATAAACACATACTTCTTCTTTTCAACAATTTAATACCAGTCATCTTCTTCTTTATCCAGCTAAACATCTGTATCAGGATCTGGTTCAGAATCGACATTAGTGAAAGGCTCATTCATATCAACATCATAATCAATGTCAATTTTGCTACTATAGTTATCGATATCATCAATGAGATCGTCGTCTCCTACATTTGGATGATCAACTTCTTCAACTTCTTCACCTGACACATCGACTACATGAGCCACCTACTCTTGATATTCATAATAATGATCTTCTTCCTCGTTATTATCTTCATCCTCAGATACATGATTTTACTTTACTGGTCTTCCTCTTGGATCATATGTAGAAACGTATGACCAACCTGCTTTACCAGGTACCTCTGAGTAAAATACTTGCTCACATTGACTTGGAAGAACATAAGGTTCTGTACCTGGTTCAAATTCCCTTGTATTAACCATGGTAAATCCATTTTCATGCTCAATAACAGTTCTTTCAGGATCACATTCATGCATCTGTAACCTGTAGCATTTAACCTCAAACAAAACTATTTTAAAGGAATTAAAATCACACTCAATTATATCCTCCAACTTTCCATAGTGCCTAATCTCAGCTTCTTCTGGATTTCTGTCACTTCTAAAGGAAATGTTGGTGACCTTAAACACTACAGTTATCCCACAATCCGAGGTTTTCATCTTATCATGCAGCATTTTGACACGAAATTTATGACCATTACACCACATAGCCCTTTTAGTAACATTGACAACAACTAAAAAATAAATCGTGAATTAATAATCCTCATATAGGAATTCCTAAATATATATTTCAATAATTAAACAAACCAAATACATTGAAAAATTGGGAAAAAACTAGGAAAATGTGGGTAACAAATTTAACTTGCTTGTTTATCTTTTAAACCAAAGGCTAAATAAACTTCCCTTGATGTAAGATTAGGAAATTGATCTCGATGACAATGCACTATTTTAATCATTTTACTCACCCCTTCCCATGATAACCTACTGAAGTATTCTTCAATATATTCTATCCAATGGTCCATCCAATCAAGGCTGTTTGCAATGTATAAATGTAAATCATCCCACTCTCGAGAAACTATATGATAGAATAACAATTTAATATCATTAATTAGTTATTGTTAATAAATGAATAATTTAATAAATGTGTAATATATTAAATCTGTGTCAACATCTAACATTTACCTTTCACAGTCCTCATTTTACCTTTCCCCAATAGGACCTCCCCTTCAAATTTGTTGATGGAGTCGAGATGCCAAATGCGATGCACATTCATATTTTCTACTAATTTAGGTAGATATTGACTAATATACACCATGCATTGATATACCATATATCCCTCAACCATAGAACCCTCCAGACGTTCTCTTTGTCTAACAAAACCCTTCAGTGACTTCAATTGCCTCTCCACCATCCACATCGACCTTGTGTGTACTGATCCACATAATTCGATCTCCTCAACTTGGTGTATGAGGTAGTGTTCTTTTGCATTGAAAAATGTTGGAGGTAGATACTATCAGATTTGACACATTAGTTGGGAAATTTATCTCATCCAATACTTTATATCTTCTTTATGGATTTCTTTTGATGACAGCCACCTACAAATGTTGATTGTAGTGGACCAATTGCTCTGATACCAATTTGTAGTGTACCAATTCACTACCCAGGTTCACCCAAACCCCTCAATTTACCATATACATGAATGTTTACATAATTGGTACAGGAATTATAAGCACATGCATTTAACCAGAATTAAACACATTTAAAATACAGAGTGAAACATATCTCGTTACTGTTATAATCACACATTCCATAGAATTCATCATTAATTCATTTACACAGCGGAAAACATGATAATATATACAACACAGTCGTGCCAAAACATGTTCAAAACATAATTCAGAATACTTATCTTTTATTTGTTGTAGC
>SNQJ01S0156062.1:0-22353 GCA_010110895.2 Picea sitchensis | reverse complement strand
TAACCTCTATTCTTCTGTTGAGTTATCTTTTACTCCTTTTATCCCTTTTCTTTCTCAAGTCAACTTAAAAATATAAATTTAGCCTAGTTGACCTTCCCCCTCAGTGTGAGACTATGACCTAGTGGGGGTGCCCAGGCCACTGAGTCTCCTCATCACCTCTCTAAGAGGTGGGGGACATTACAAAAAAGGAGCCACATCTCTGTCAACCACCATTAGAGTGCCTATGTTGAGCCTGATATTGTCCTTGGAGATAGCCAGGACTATTAATGTCAAGAGTAAGAAACACCTTAGTTGGAATCAGAGTCCAAAGACAGTCCACGTCTCTGCCAACCACCATTAGAGTGCCTATGTTGAGCCCGATCATGACCTCTGAAGTGTGTGGCCAGTAGTGAGAGGACCCGCTGTGCTATCCTAGGAGGGGTACGGGGGGACGAATCTCTCATAGACAGGAGAAATCTGATGATGTGCATATGTCCATGAGATCCACACTGAGAACAAGAAAGGGAAGAAGTCTCTCTATGCTGGGTGTGGGAAATAGTCTGATGAGGTGGCCACAATAACCAATATGATATGAGTCAATATCTTTTTCTCTTACATATATTGATGAGCATTTAATTGTAGAAGAATATTTGTTACCAATCCTTCCAAGTAAAATCAAGCACTTGCATTCCTTTGCTAAAACAACATCTCCTATATTTGCAACATGCATTCAACAAAGTTTTTTGAAGTATCGGGATACTTTAACCAAAGGGGATTTAAAAGCATCAAAAGTCTTTGTGAAATGGTGATGACTAGAAAAATATATTTCCTCAGTACCGAGTTAAGAGAGCTAAATCTGTTTGAATTGTAGAAAGTATTAGAAAGAGAGAACCCCAATTCCCATGTTGAAAATTTTCTTTGCACAGAATATAAAGCAATCAAAGAACTGGAAAATCAAGATACTTACAATGATGCCTGCAGCCACTAGAAATGCTAGTATATTTATATCCATAAAATATGAAGGCCAAGTAGGCGGTTGGTGTTCACTAACACTTGCAATAATAGGAATATACTTGCTTGCATAGGTCCTGTCTCATTGCAACAAAATATAACTATGTCATTCACAAATATTGTAGGCAAACCAACCACCCCATACTAAATTTCTTCCAGCACACATGTTGTATTTCAGAAGATAGAACAAATGCATGTGAAGTCAAACATGACTAAAAGTGCCATCATTTGAATGGACAACACCAGTCATAATATAAACAATAATAATTGATCTAAGAGGAAACAAATTACAAATCATTAAGACCACAATACACCTTAGATGAGTGCATATTGTGTAGAGAATTATATAAGGTGATGCATGTGTTCATTTCTTTATTGACTTTAATGTCTTTTGGGTTTAAAATTGAATGAAATATATTGTACACAAGTGCAATCATCTAGATGAAGTATATAGTATAGAGTAGACAGATTTGAGTTTCATGAGACAAATGGACCTACATAAATTAAACTCTAACAAACATCTATGAAAAAACTAAAAATACAAATACAAACAACTACTAATAAAACATAAATACTTTGCCCATATGTGCGTGGAAATGGACTTCAGTAAAGATTCCCTGCTGAAGTTATTCTTACTGAAGTAAAAATTATTCTTGGTCTCGGAAACTAGACTATGAGAGAGTTTCATTGGATTGCAGATCTTGTTTTGAAACAAGATCGCAACCCATTGTCCCAAAGGCCCTAAAAAGAATAGAAAGCTTCAAATCCATTTGGTGGGTTGGATCTAATGACATCCATCAAGTACTCTCAAAGGATTGCATACAACCCCCTCAAGTCATCGAAAAATCCATCTCATCCAAATCCTCCTATTCATCCAACTCCATTATCTCAAGACATGAACCCAGAATCCATTCAGAAGTCAGAGAAAGAGGCATCTTCCCCTCAGGTTTTAGGATAGGGACTTGGTGTTGGGGATGTTTTAGCTGATGGTTCCAACCTATGAGACTTCATATGGAGAAAGTAGGTGCAAGGTCTTGTTTACTTATACGGAGACGTGGAAGAAATCTTAATCCACTCGGTGTGTGTCCCTTGGGAACAAGTGAGAGTTAAAGAATGGCATCACATAATCCCCTCAACTCTCGTCTGGAAAAGCCAAATCCAAGCGAAGCCAAGGGGGGGTAGTCCTAACAAATATACTATGGTTTGATCTAGGCTAAGTACAAAAATAGAAATCTATGAGTTTATTATTCTTTTTAAACCATCAACCATAAACCGATAAAACATGAAGTAAACATTCACCACGATATACAATCAAATAAGCATATACTTGCATCAGGAGATCTTGAGAAACAATTGGTAGATGCAAGTTTCATTCAAATTAAATAGATAAACAAACTTGAAATGAAGCATGTGGCTTTCTTTGAGTGTGAAAAGAGTGAGACCAGTGCCTTAAGAGTAGATGGTGGGCAATGTAGTTCAGCATTCAATTTATTAGAATAAATTGATGTTAGAGTTAATGAAATGGTTTGGGCCTCCTTGGAGAGTTAACTCTTTGTTTGGAAACTTGCCAAGAGATTCTTGAAACCCAAATGGTCTCACCGGTAAAACTCACTCAAAGTGTTGGATGTCCAAAGCAGGTGGGAAGCCCGAGGTCACCGAGGAAGACATGCCGCCATGATCACTTCAAAGGCATTTTCTCGTGCATTAGAATTAACTTCTTTTGGGGGTTGTCCTAATTAAACTATCAACCACTGACCAGAACAGTGTGTATGAACTTACTCCTAGTAGATCGAGACGAGCTCGCAACTCTAAGGGTCATGAACCGCACTGAGAGATGAGGGTAATTTGTTTATTTTATGACAAATAAAATAAATAAGCAGATGAAATGTGAGACTTCAATTACTAATCTACTGTGACCGAGGCCTCTTGCAAGAAATTTGAGAGGATGGTTTATTTATAGAATTATATTACTTGGAAAATAAAGCTAATCTAGCAATTAATTGTTCTACTTTGCAAAAGGAAAAATTTATCCTAAACCGATTGATTGTGCTTTGTGATGGATTAAAGATTATTTTAGCTTACTTTAATTATGCAAAATCAAATCTAAGCTAAAACTTGCAAAATTGACACCTGCCCAGTAAGTTTCCCAGAATGAAAGGGAAACTTGCTAGTCCCACAATTTTAATAAGATTTGCAGACTTTATGGAAGTGACATGACCATTCATTATGGAGGTCACAAGTCTTTACAATGCTACAAAGGTTTATTAAGAAAAATAGGTGCTCTCGAGGGTCCCGGATGCTCCTAATCCACCCATGAGAATGAGGAGTTTCTTCCTATCTGTTAGATCAACCTGCACAAAACTTGAACAAAATGATAAAAGATGTCCAAAACACTTTGGAAGTGTCTAGGGTTATTAGTAAAAATCTACAAAATTTCTAAGTTAAATTCTACAAAAAAAAAAAGTGCAGATTTAAGTAGAGAAAAGCCTTTTCTTACTATTCTTTTCGTTGTCTTAAAACAGAAATATAAGGGCAGTAAGCTTTGCTTAAATAAGGGAATTAAGCTCTTGGAAAACACCTATCTTTAGCCTTTAAAAAATTGCTGAAAAGAGTGAGACTAGAGATGAAATGAAGCAAGCTAGATCTAGTTGAATCTTTCTTTAGAACTTGAGATCTAAACTATTTGCTTTGAAATACATGAAGTAAATGAAAAATTCAACCTTTGAAACCAACAATCATTTTAATTTATGTGTATTTAGAACAAGTAACCAAAATATAAAATTTGAAGAGAGATGAAAGTCTTGATTTTCTTGAACCATGGGCAATGGAGTCTCTGTTTTAGATGGAAAGTGGAGGGACTATGTTAATTCACCACAATTTTGAAGATGAGGGCGACAAGCCAGCTTAGCCTCTCCTTCAAATAAGATATCTTGCACAACTTCAAACTTCTTGCAAAGAGGTTAACCACAATGGTGTCATGTAATTTAGAACAATTTGAGAACATGAGAATTAAACAAAATAAGCATGCACATCCAAACTACCTAACATATATAAGACAATAGAAACAAAAACAGAGCAAGCTTCCTGCACTCTATCTGATGAGAGATAACTCCTTACAAGATAAGATTCACCAAAAATTGCAAGGAAATAATCAACAAAGCATATACCTCATATACACCATACACATAGATGATCCACACACAATAGCTCTACACCATTAAGTAGCCTCCCGAAGCCTTTATTCAAATAGAAATGATATACCGATTACAATAGCAAAAATCTCATCCAAGCTCCAACTAGCTAACAATGGGAGAGAATACTCTTATTTATACAAAATTGAGTGGAGTTCCCAATGAGGAGAGGGCTTCCACCTCAAGTGGAGAGAGATGTGAGCCAAATGTGAGGGAGAGGGCTAACACCTCTCCCCACACCCAAACAAGTGTCAATCAAAGTCAAACCCAAGAGGAGGGCACCACCTCTTTCAATTGTGGGCTGCCACCTCAAGGTGCGCCCCTCTCAGAGAGGCACTTCTAAAACACATGCTTAAATCAAATAACCACATCATCAATCAACAACCAATCTCATTGGCTTTGTCCCCTTTGACCATCTCCTTGACTTTTGTGCCTTTATTTTATCTCAAACATGTCCCCACACGTTTCCTTAAATTTTGCCCTTGCTGATTTTTATTGATTTTTATTTTGATTTTTTGGGTTTTAGAGTAAAATCAATTTAGAGAGTGATTCAAATCACTAATTTTACTCAAACAAGTCAGGTACTTAGGTAATATGGGTGTTCTAGGTCCAAAATTGAGCATCCCCGTGGCCTATTTAGTCCCTAGTACCCACTTTTTTAATTTATCTTTATTTTTAATTAAAATTGTCGAGATGCAGCAATTTTAATTAACTAAAAAAAATCCTAGAGGGGACTTAATACATTTCCATAAGACTCTAGGAGGATGTTTAGCATGGTAATATCATGGTTTTAAAAACCGGCAAACCGAAACCAGAACCGGTCGGCTTTATCGGTTTGATGGTCGACCAATTCAAACCAGCCAATAAACCGAAAGGCCCAACCGGTTTATGACCAAACCAACCAAACCAGTTGGTTTGGTCCCAGAAACCTAAAAACCCTCTAAAACCCCCTAAAAACCTAAAAACAAGTTTGAGTTGTAAGGTGTTTTGGTTTTAGGGGGGTTTAGAGGGTAGTAATTAATGGTAATGTGACATTCTCCTATATCTTTCATTTCATGACATTCTCCTATATCTTTCATTTTCATCCTTTACTTAAATTTTTTAACATTACCATTAATTGTTTGGAGATGATGTTTGAGAGAGTTTCCAACCTCATTGGACTTCATATGGAAAGTAGAATTTGGATCCCATTCAAAATTATTGATGACTATGATTTCGATTTCAAGATTGGCAAGATAGCAATGTTTCCACTAGATTCTATCATGCAAGGGTATGGAGTGACATTTAATCAAGAGGGCAAGCTCTTTATGTACCTACGATGTTGAGTGGCATTTGTTGATTGTTGAACTCTTTTGTCCGTCCCCAGTAAAAATGTACCTTCACTCAAATAAGTATAAGCTCTTCTATTAGACTCTTCTCTTTGTAGTTTGTCATCGTGTTCGGTGACTTAGTATGTATGTACTTTTAATATAAAGATCTTATATACAAGCAGAGAAAAGAGTGGTTGAAGAGAAAGACAAAGATATTAGGATGTGTTTCACGATGATAAGGTTTTAAAACAGCAGTGTTAGTTGGCATTAACCAACGGATCTTAATGAACTAGTGCTAGATCCAGTCACTATTGATGATGTTGATCCTCTTGAGGGGTCATCCTCCGAGTCCACATCAACAAATGCAGTTACGCTGGATATAGGGAGAGGTTGGAGGAGAGGGCAGTGGTAGTGATACCAATCTTGATGATTATGACATGGGGGACTATTGGCTGATCCACGACTCATGAGCTATGAGATTCTTCCATCTATGGTTCTAGTATCTACCCTATGGCTATTTGTATTTTCATTGGCATTCCCACCTGAAGTATCGATGACTCTAACTTAGTATGTTATTTGATGTTGTAGAGGCCATTGCGACCTCACATTGATTATGTATTTATGTTACGATCTCTAGATATGTATTACACTGTGTCGTTTTGATATATTCCTTGAGCATACTTTGGATATGTTGTCTCTAATTGTCTCTAATGCTTTGGAAACATGATTTAAAATCTTAAAATATATTTTTTTTCGTTAAAAATTTAAATATTTTATGTATTTTAAAAGCAGTTCATTGAAACCCTGATTTAGAGCGAGTTTATTACGGTTCGATTCCATTTAGATTGGACCCTCAGCGAGTTCGATCTAGGTTAAGATGCAATTCGATTTTTAAAACTATGGGTAATATACATTAGACACTAGGCTTAGATCCATGCTCAAAGCTAACCATGGGCATATACTCGGCTCTGGAGGTGAGTGAAAAAAATCATAAAATTATAAATTGCCTAAAAGCGGCAAAATATAATTATTAAGTGAAAAAACACTCCGAGTATAACTCACGCTCAGGACTTAAAGATTGTAAGACCTTTATAGGATTCATCATGCAAACACCTTTTATTACAATTTTTATGGAAATGTAAAGAGAAAGGTGGTCTTCTGACATTTGAACCACGAACTCGAATTATGAACAAATGATGTTTTCAAGAGCTTTACAGCTCATTTGGAATTCCATCTTAGTGCAACTTTGATAAATAACAAGTCCAATTCACAATTATTGGGACTTAGCGGTTTTCCAAGACTTCAAGATTGGCGAGTTACCTTGACTTACTAGATTTTATCATGTATGAGGGTATGGAGCTGGCATATGATTTAATCAAAGAGCACCAAGCCTCTATGTACCTTGATGTTGGTGGCATTGATTGTTGAATTCTTTTATCATGACCCTAGTAAAAAATGTAACCCGAGGCGGGCCAACGAAGAAGAGCCTGAAACTTTGGCATCAAGATTCAAAGCGAGAAGAAGATTACTTTCAGGAAAAGGCTCTCGAGGAGGAAGCCAAAAGTAAAGAGTACCATTCAAGGCAAGTATCGATACATCTCACGATGAAATGCTTTGGATTGTAATAAGTTGAGTCATTTTGCTAAATATTGTTGGATTTTAGAAATATCAAGGAAAGGGAAACATCATTGCTCAACTCTTGAGGATGATGAATCCAAAATAAAGCAGAAAAGTCCTTCTAATGAGAAGAAAATAGAAAATAATATTACTTGATCGAGTTCAATTTTCACAGGGCCAAAAACTTGGTTAGTAGACAATGATGCATCAAAGCACATGACGGGGTACAAGGAGATCCTCTCGGATTTCAAGACAAAATCATTTGCAGAGCAGAGTGAGCTTGGGGATGAAAAATGTTACAAGATAAAGGGAGTAGGCTCTATCTCAGCCAGTTTGGAATCTGGGGCTGAGCTTCATGTTGATGAAGTATTATATGTTCCAGGGGCTCAAGAAGAATCTACTATCCAAACGCAACCCTTGAGGGACAAGGGATATTGGGTGATCTTCAAGGGCAGGAAGGCACTACAATTAAGGCTAAAGGAAACCACTTAGTCTGTGAGACCCATTGGAACTCATGGGTGGAGGGTATGCGTGCGATGTCGAGGACTGATCAGTTAGGGCATTGGCTCATGATCACGACTAATCCAGTGAAGTTGTAGCTTTTGGAAAGACTTGGACATCTTCATTACAAAGCTCTTCGGATCCTACAGAACATGGTATGTGGCATGCCCTCTATTTCTCTTAGTAAAAATGAAGACATAGGGATGCACTGGAAGTAAAAATATATAAGCCATTTCCTAGTAGTGACAGTGGAGCTCGGGGCATCTTAGATCTGGTTCATTGATGTATGTAGTCCCATGTCATCTCCCTCTCTCAATGGTTGTTTATATTATGTCATTTTATTGATGATTACTATCAAGAAAATGTTGGATATATTTCCTTAAACCTAAAAGTGACACATTTGATAAATTCAAAGAGTATAAAAGCTTTAATTGTTAAATGAGACGAGGAAACACATGAATCCAACAGAACAAACAATGGAGAGGAGGATTTGAATCTCCTCCGGTTTGAGGATTTCTGCAACATGGCAGGAATCAAGAGATAGTTGAATGTGCCATATAACCCTAAATAAAATGGAGTTGTTGAGGAGGAAAAACAGGACAATTTGTGGCCAAAGGCGACAAAAGCAATGATGTTTGACCGGGATATGCCAAATTCTTTATGGACATAACCTAACTAGCGATGTATATTCCAAACAAGTGTCCACATGTCACTATCTTGAAGGACAAGACTCTGAAGAGGTCTTCTCAGGGATCAGAGCACAGTAGGGCATCTAAGGATATTTGGGTGTCTGTGTATACGTGTCCCCTAAGGAAAAGAGGACAGATGGAACCCTCAGGCAAGAAAAAGGTTTTTTTAGGGTACAATGAGAACTCCAAAACTACGGGATTTATGTGCAGAATTCGGGAGGAAAATAGAGGTAAACAAAGATGTGACTTTCCTTGAGGAAGCCCGCATTCAAGAAATCCAAAGAGCCGGCCGAGAATGGAGGAAGCCGATTCAACCCGTCACCCTTTTAGAAAATGAAGAGTGGATGATCGAGGAGGAGGAACCTGTGAAGAGGCAAATGAGCCCCTAGGAGCACATTGAAAGTTAAAGAAAGAACTCTTGAAGAACCTCCGGTAAAAGGAAGCCGGGGTGGCTTAAAGAAACAATGCATGAAGCAGAAAGGATAGTTGCTCCCAAAGGAACTTTCAAGGAAGTAAGAGGCCTCATAGGTATGGGCTATGTTCCATTGATGAGCTGACATTAGTGATGTCGAACCTTCTTCATTTGAAGAAGCGGATAAGTAAGTATGGAAGGATGCCATGCTTGAGGGATATCTGAGTCTGATATAAAGAGACAATGTTTGGGACATTGTCTTTGAGAATGAACAAATCGATGGTTTCTTCCAAATGGATCTATATGATCAAACATACGGTGATGAAAGTGTGGAAAAGTTCAAAGCAAAGTTTGTAGCCAGAGGCTTCACTCAAAGGAATCAACTACAAGAGGAGTTTGCCCCTGTGGCAGGGTATACCTCCATTGAACTATTGGCACAGCCCGGTTCTTAGTTGGAGGAAGCTACATGAGATGGATGTAATGACATTCTTGAATGGAAAGATTGAGCAGGAAGTCTTTGTGGAACAACAAGATGGTTTTTGTTTTGCATAACAAAGGCACTCATGTATACTGCAAGCTAAGAAGGCCTTGTATGTGGTCATGGCGGATCAGGAGTTTGGTATGATAGGATTGATGGTTTTCTTAAAATCTTGGGCTTTCAAAAGTGATGTTGATGCAAATCTGTACTTCAAAGTAAGAGGTAATCAACTTTGTTATACTAATCTTGTATGTTGATGATCTCTTCCTAACAGGAAATGAAGGGCTAATGGCCTAGTGTAAGAGGGAGTTAACCTCAAGGAATTGAGATAGAAAGACTTAGGCTTGATGCATTACTTCCCTGGGATTGGAAGTGTGGCAAAAAACAGAGCGAGATATTTCGAATGCGAGGAAATATACACAGTGGATGTACTAAAAGAGGTTTGGTATGATGAATTGCAAATCCATGTATACTCAATGGTTACAACTTTGAGAACGCATGATTAATCTGAGGTTGGTTGGTGAATCCACCATCTATAGGCTGACTGATTGGATCATTGATGTACATGATCCACACTATAGGCGGATATATGCTATCGCGATGATTGCAATGATGATTCATGGGTGAATTGAGACAGAGACACTGGGTGGCGACAAAGCACATCTTGAGATATCTCGAGGGACCATTACTTATGAATTACGGATATATATCGATGTGGTTTATTTTTGCATGGGTATATAGATGTTGACTAGGTAGGAATCACAGTGGACCGAAAAATTACTTATGGATATTGCTTCAATTTAGGATCGGCTATGATCTCTTGAATGTAGCAAGATCCATTACGCAATCTGTGAAGGCCCAGAGTACGATGCGGCAAGTGATGCTAGCAAAGGAAGCGGTATGAAACTCAAAATTGGTTTTAGGTTGTTTGGTGATAAGCTCGAAACGACGGTGGTTCAATGTGATAATAAAAGTTACGCCAGAGTGTGAGAACACGAGAGTATTTCGATAGGTCCGACATATTAGCATGAGGTACCTACATCGAGACTTGAGTCGGCTGGCATAAAGTTACATTACATAATACGGCGGCGGTAGAAGATATCATTGATCCTCGACCTGAGATAGTTTGTGCGGTTGAGAGGCAAGCTTGGTGTGGTGAGAATGACTCCCTCGGTGAGAGGAGTGGTAGAACTAGCGTATCGGCCGATCATTCTCTGTGAGAGGCCATATGGGCCACCACGAGGCTAGCCGGGGAGATTTGGAGAATCAACCCGATCTTGAGTATTGTGTGAAAGCGGAGGAGCGTATAACCTTTTTGAGTCAAACCAAAATTCAAGGCGAACAAGATGCTATGTGAGTCTAGTGCAAAAGTCAAGGGAGCGTACAATCTTTGTGAGCATAGGCAGTCTAAGAGTGCAAAAGTCGGAGCGATTACAACCTCTACGTGAACCTAGTCAAGCCTTGCTTGAACCATGAAGCGAAAAGTCAAAGGGCATCTACCAGCAAAGAGATTAGGTTGAATATAAAATTCATATATGAGCTAGAAACAAAGCGATATAATATTGCAAATGATATAAATGTATTGATCTAGTCGTTGGCGATGTGGCATTATCCACCATGAAGAAATTCAAATCGCCATGTAAAGAGAGTCAAGTTATAGAAGTCAAGAGATTGCATGTCTAAGTCGAAATGATGTTGTCGAGTTATGCGTATTACATGCATGCATGTCTAGTTGTATGTTGCATGCATGACATGTGCATGCTAGGTTAGCTCTTACGCATGCATGCCAAGTCAAAGTGAGTTATATTTAAAAGTCTCAAGTCTAGTTCTATTTTGAACTAAAGTGTAGAAGTTGAGTTATGTTAAGCATGCAAACAAGATCCTAATTCGAACCATCGCCTTCTCCTCTTCACTCCTTTATAAACAGAGGTCAACCCCTCTCTTCTACCCAGTTCATATCACGGTTAGGGTGGAAGCATATTAGTATGTCGCGATGATATAGGCTGACATAATAGAGGCATATATCCAACATATAGAGAGAGCTGACATATAAAAGGCGCTATAAGGTGTTGTAGTAACAACATAATAGAGTTGCATATATCGACATATGATATACAAAGGCATAACAGTGTTAGTAAGCAACATCTGAGAAGCTGACATAATAGAAACATATTAGTGATATAGAGAGCCGGATATTGGTATAACAATGTTGTAGAGGCATCATATCACAGGCGCATTTCAGTGCCTTAAATGACATATGACGCATATCCAGTCAATTAGAGACAACTTCTTGACCCATACTCGAGGAGCTCATATATCTGGAGTCTTTGAAAGCAATTTGGGATACATCTATATCCAACAAATTCTCTTAGTTCTGCAATCAGGTCGGAGTCATCTTAGCAAGCTCTTTAAGAGCGGAGAACATTCATGGTGGATATTTGCAAGTGATCTTACATTATTAATGCAATAAAGGAATATTTTTTTTTTTTTTGTATATGTGTTTTTTATGTGCATGTTTACTTATCTACGTAGTTATTGCTATTTGGTTATGTTTTGGTGTTGTTGAAGTGTATTTAGTTGGAATCAAAGTGTTGAAGAAAATAAAAGAATTAATCCGCCATAGAAATCAAGCTCAAAATTTAACATCATGAAGTGTGATGCAAACCCCAACTTGTATTACATCATTTTTTATGGTGAGATGCTTATGCTTATTCTCTATGTTGATGATTTCATTCTGGTGCAAAGAAACTTATTGAAAGTACCAAAGAGGGATCTTGCCTCGAGGTTGACATGAAGATAGGGCGGTATTACTTCACGGGGTTGGAGAGGTGTAAGCCAAAAGGGGCAATTTTCCTTGTCCTAGGAAGATATACAGTTGATATTCTCAGCGGATTCCACATGGGTGCTTGCAAACCCATGTCCACCCCCATGGCCACCAATGGGAAGGAGCTTTATTCCTCTGATTCCAGGTTGGTGGATCCTACTTTATATCGTCGACTCATTGGTTCCTTGATGTATTTGGTCAATACTTTACCATATATTTGTTTTGAACCAATACTCTCGAAATGGGTTATGGTGGAGCCGGGGAAGTACAACTGGATAAGTACAAAACATGTGCTTGATATTTGATGGGGAACTATTATTATGGTTTTGGTGTATTGCGTGGTGATGAATTGATTTCGCCCAGGATTCCTTGACTTAGTTAGAAGCGATTCGGTTGGTGGAAAAGCACATTAGGTTGTTGTTTTGGATTGGATTCGGCTATTGTATCATAAACTTAGTCAAAGCATAAATTACGTGCTGGGCTCGGTGAGCCCGGTATTATATGGCTATGAGCCAAACCTCTTGTGAGGCCATTTGGATTTGTAAATTGTTGACAGGTTTGTTCATACAAGAGTTAGGGCCTATGATGATTTATTGCGACAATCAGAGTTTAAAACTCACGGAGAATCCGGTAGTTCGGTCCAAACACATTGAGATCCGATATCACTTCATTCATCATATGATGCATGTTGAGTGGGGTTGTGAAGATTGAATATGTGTCTACATGAAGCTGAGTGGTACGACATATTTACATACCACTATAAGGAAACCAAAAATTTGCGTTGATTTCTCAACGTCGAATCCCAGAAGTCCTCGGGACTTAGCCCTTGACTAACTCTTTCCTTTATCACCCCCATGTAGTTTGTAGTTCTGACTATGGAAGGCGAAGAATCGATATGCAGCGTCTTTTTGGCAGCCAGCGGCCTCCGGTGCTACGAGCGTGCAGTCTCTCGACTCTGCCAACTACTGGCTTAAAACGGTAAGCCTTGAACCGATGGGGCTAGCGAGGGCCAAGTTTCTCTCTTGGGGTCTTGTCTCCGTGACCCGCCCATCGACACCAGCGGTCGGGGAATCGCGATACGTAACTACCTTCCCCATTCAAATCCCAAAACTTAGGAGTCTCCGAAGTCCCCAAAGGGAGATCGTGATTAAAAGTAAGCTTTGATCCAGCGATATGGATCTTTTGAGTTTTGATACTCGGGGAGTTGATGCAATGACCCAAGACTCTTCGTCATTCAAATCTCAGAATTCCATTATGGGAATTCGTGTAATATATCAACATCTCTTAAGAGTGTGGATCCAACAATCCACAGGATTTCAGGACTTTTCCATGAACTCTGACCACTCACCATCTCCTTGATGGGCGGTCTAGGTTCCTTGGGACTTCTCCTCCACTCTGGCGCCAATTCGGTATCCGGGATTTTAGCGTTCGCGAAAGCGGAATCTCTTGCCTTCTTAGTTTCCAGATCTTGCGAAACAGGCCGGCCGTACGTGTCCACGCTTCGATGGACGGTGGTGACCTTCAGCCAAGATCAACAGTTATGACCCCTTTTGGGATGATCAATGGTCTGCGATTAAATCCCGGCTTTCCTCAATCTCATTCACCTCTTACGCCATTTCGTGGTTTTGGTGATCGTGATTTCAAATTTCGAGGAACCAAAGTACTTGTCCTTTCATTTTCCGGTGCGAAAGCGTACGGGCATGCCCGTGACCAGCATTATACTCCATCGATAGACGATCCTCGTTGTTTTCACGATTCGCGACTTAGGCCCTAATGACCACAAATCCTTGTCCAAAATCAAATCCGGTATCCGGAAATACCCGATGGGCTCTCGATCATGCGTGTCCCCTTCGCGGATGAATGACCTAGATCTATCTCGAGACTGCATCATGGAGTGTCGATCTCTTGTCATGAGGACTCAGGAATCCAATCCGAACCCGATGCGACTCCTCTCGGGACTTTCACCCTTGATCCGCGAGGGGCTAAACCCTCATGCGTCTCGCACCGAATCAACGAGCTGTCGGGTTTTCTTCAGAATCGGCCATTTCCAGATCTATCCCATCGATGCACTCCCACTTCTCTCTGGGCGTGGAAAAATAGCAGTCCAAATATCTACCTGAGACCTTGGGGATCCTGATCCCAGATTCCATAAGCTATTCACGAAAATAGAGGAAAGGGGCAAGACATCGCCCTTCTTTCTTTCATCAATCTATCGATTCGTGAATGACCACGGATCTTCAAGCAAGGGATCTAAATCCGATCAATCGATGCTTATCCCTCTGTTCGCTGCCGAATTTGGAAAGTGGATTCCTCTTCGTAGAGGATTATTAAGACTTGCGCATTCAGTCCTTTTTACAGGTTCTTGGAAAACCTTTCCAAGGAGAGAATCCTTGTAAAGAGATATGATGCAGAGGCATTCACGGAGCGGATAAGGGAAAAACAAATTCAGAAGAGCGGTTGGAAATACGACTTGATTCAACTTATGCATAATTAAATTCATTTATCAACGCATAAGCCATCATTAACACTACCCACGTTATAAGCATACATCTACCATTTCTTATCAAAGGCTCTTTGCCCGCAGACAGTCTTATATATAATGCGTTCACAATTTCGGTTTATGAGCATATGTCGGCATATGAATGTCAAGATGCAAGATGTAAATACTTATCAGAAAACACGAGGTTAACTGGCTGGCGAGGAAAGTGCTCGTTTCCACTAGCCGTGGAAACAGCGACTCCCGGTAGTTTACTAGCCACCCGTGAGACGATCGCGTGAGGCTAGCGTCACCGATGCGCGATGACGGGGAGGCGAGGAGTTGCGATCCTCCTCTGCTATCCACTCTCACTCGCATATTGCGGAGTTCTCCCTCAGCGTCGCTTTAAAATGCAGCTTCTACCCTCAGCGTTATCCTCTCTTGAGGAATTTAAGTGTGGCCTGATACCCTCTCGCTGAGTCGGGGGCACGGCGTCTCTGGATGGTGGTTCACCTCTACATCCCTCATTAAGCCATTTACCTACTAGCCTGCGAGACATTTAATTGAAGGCCAGCGAGCCACTTTTGGTTCTCAAGAGACGTGCTGGAGTCAAAATGCAGTACTTAATTCGGTGGAAGTTAGCATGCCTTTCGAGTGCCTTCCAACATGTCGTGAATCTCTTTTTTATGCATCCCTCGTGATCTGTAATGGAAATTCATAAATATTATTCACATTCATTGACGCTTTCCTCAAGGTCCATTTACATCATATTCACATTTATGAGTTGCCATAGTTCTTGGCGGATCGGTTATTTTACAGCACAGGGGAAGCGGGGTGTACAACATCCTCACCGTCTTCCAAGAGGAGAAAGCATGTTTATTTCGGGGGACAAGATGGGAATTGAAGTGAGTAACACCTTCCTCATTAAGAGAGTGTTAAATTTTATCACAGAAGGCAATTAATTGTTTCCTTAGGCGAGATGTCTTTGCCCTAGAGATGTATTGACCCACTTTAGGAAATAGAAGCTAAAGTGGGTCATTTGTTTAAATTTGGGTGAATAAGAGAGAGCAGGTTGGAGAGCAAGAAGAAGATCATTTCTAGAAAATAGAGGCACGATTTTCCATACAAACGTGGACCACCGAGAGAGTGAGGAATAATGCAGGCATTTATTACTTCCATAGCAATCCGTCTGATGCAGTTTTGCGCACAAAATCAAAGGAAAATGCATGGAAATGCGGCTGATGCATTGAATCTTCTGGATCAAGTCTGAGGCTAGGCGAATGAAGTGCCGTATAGTGTTGTCCATCACGGTCGAATCTGTCGTATCGTAATTCACGAGTAAGCTTGGCTCAGATTCTGAGGAGGTTTATTGGCACAGTTTCCAAGTAAGTTTTGTCTTGGGAAAGAGAGATAAGTTGTCTCTACTATGTATTTTATTTTCTGTTGCAAATGTAATTTCCGGATGCTTGCAAATTAATAAAAGGAAAAGCCTCGGAAGAAACCGGGTTTCCATACTTGTTTGGGGGTTTTCTGGTCATTTTGGACCAAAATTTCATGTATACTTTGTTCATTTAGTGCTGAGTTAATTTCTGCATTTAATTTCCAGTCAAAGAATTTGTCTCTTGTGTTTCAAATTCAAATATTTCATTTCCATAATTTAATAAATATTATAAGATGAATTTTTTGTTCATGGGTTGGGCATTAAACTATGGGAGTGATAAAGTGATTGAAACACGATTAGAGGGACATCAAGATTTCTTCATTTTATGTCTACTGATCTTCGATTGATGGAAAGCGGCTTAGAGACCCAGCGATGTGGACACCATATCATACGTA
The DNA here is from genome assembly GCA_010110895.2 of Picea sitchensis. NCBI lineage: Eukaryota > Viridiplantae > Streptophyta > Pinopsida > Pinales > Pinaceae > Picea > Picea sitchensis. The sequence continues at coordinate 6,029 of SNQJ01S0156062.1, read as the reverse complement.
TTAACGTGACACCATATCCTTGCATATTAGGGTACATGCGGCGTGAAACCATTCTCACGGAGGATGGTACGAGAGACCCTAGGCGGATCTAGGCACCCAGTGCACTCTGGGATATGTGATGCAGGACATATATTGATAAAGACCTAGGTTATTAACGGGGCCCAGTTTTGTAACCGGGTACCCATGCTGATGCATGGAAGACTTGGTGTAACCAGAAACGAGGTGAAGACCCTAGGTTAGTAACGAGGGCCCTTGGTTTGTAACCAGAGGGGTACTATGCACAGTGCATGGAAGACTTGATTAAATAACCAGCGGTTGAACCCTAGGTTATTAACGGGGCCCTTTGGTTTTGTAACGAATGCCCATGCCTAGTGCATGGGAGTCTTGGTTTGTAGCCAAGCGGTTGAAGACCCTAGGTTATTGGCAGGGCCTGGTTTGTAACGGTACCCATGCTGGTGCATAAAGTCTTGGTCATTAGCGGTTAGAAGACCCTAGGTTATGTAACCAGGGGCCACAGTTTGTAACAGGGGTAACCATCTGAGCATGGGAGTCTTAGTTGTAACCAAGCGCCAAAGACCCTAGATATCTAGGGCCCCAGGTGATCGAGGGGTGCTCATGCCTAGGGGCATGGGTTGTTCCTTGGTCTTTGACCTTGGTGTCAAACTTGATGGTACATGACCTTCCCTGCGAAGAAGGGCACAACCACAAGTGGGATAAGCGTCCTTATCACATTGATGATAAAGTAGCAAGGGTTCACCATATGATTTGATGGAATAGGTAATACTTGTAAAAAATTGTCAAGCCCTTGGTTGATTGTCTTGGTTCCTTGAGGTTGTTGGTTATCCCTTGTGGGCTTTGTGTAACCCCTTACTTTTGTTATGGGCCTTGTGTTTTTGGGGGTTTTTGTTTTATTTTGGTTAATTTAAATATTGAATTTAAATATTAAAGTAATCACATGTTTAAATGTGAGAATTAAATATGTGATTTATATGATTTATATTATTATTTTATTACCCTCCTACCCTAATATAGCTATAAATTAGAACCCTCCCCTCACTTGAACACACACATTCTATTATGACTATAGTCTAAGCGTGGAGACTCTATATACCTGCGGCCTCAGTCCGCTTAAAGTCTGATCCTGTTCTTGTAAAGTTTCTGTAACAGCTGTCTATGCCAAAAGTCTTAGTGACTGATTTGAAGGGGTAGTGACTTGTTCAGAAGAGTATAGGTAACATTTTGAAGGGCCGTGACATTGGAGAATACTTGAAGTGACCTTATCGAAGACAATCTTTGTATCTTTACTAGAAAATTAATGGTGACCATATGAAGAATGCTGCATCCTTCACGAAGAGGGCATCCTATCTTGAAGGAGACATTTGCTGTGAAGGTGATTATCTTTGGTACCCGGAATTTCTTTGATGAAACCCTCTTGCTTTATTCTTTATCTCTCCACATTTGTTTTTGGTATGAGTTAGGGTTCTTGTGGTTCAGGGTTTTGGTTTCCTTTTGTCTGTGATGGTGGCAGGCATGAAAGATCTATCAATGGGTGGCTAGAGATCTTGTATAGATCAGAACCAAACTTAAGCTGAGCATAAAACTAGACCTATCTCCTTGTGATTATTCCACTTAATGTCCCGATTGAGTAGACTCTCTGCCGACCTCGAGTATGCCTCTAATTACACTTCTAGATCAGATTTGAGTTTTATTTCTTGTTTGCAATTTGTACCACTGTCTTAAAGAAAAGAAGTTTTGTTTCATCTGTTGTTATACTTGAAAGAGTTCTTCTCTGTTTTCCTTTTTAATTCTGTTATAGATCTACTGCTGATATATGTTTGAGATCTAAGTGTTTCTCATTGTTTTGAAATTTACTGTCAGCATGCTTGCATAGATCTTAAGTGTCTTATTTAAAGGATTGTGATATACATTAAAATAGGATTTATATCAACATGAGATCTAGCCTTATTGTTTATCTGTCATTATCCTTTTATGTTATTTAAACCTTGGATCAAAGGAGTTTGTTTTGCAAATTTTAAAAGAGGCTATTTTATTCTTACCCCTAAAAATCTAACATGGTTTGGTGTAGAATTGTACTAACTCAAATCTGAAGTGAGTTGCACAGATCCATTTTGTTTTAGGAGTTGTTTTAGTCACATCCATGTAAAAGTGCTTTTTAAAGACTGAAGAGAAACTTACAGGGTCAGAAAACTTCTTTGCATGGACCTCTCCTTGAAAAATCCGTTGTTGTTAATAAGGCTGGACTCCTCGTAACAAAATCTGTGGTAGATGAGGAGGGTCGAATCTCATTCCTATGGTAAAAACCCATGATCAACACCTATGGCATATGGAAAAGAGGTCGCAGCCAAAGGAAAGGGTTGGACCCCTCCCTTAATCTTTTGTGGCAAGGAGTAAGGCTGCCGCGGCCTAAAGAGAAAGGAATAAACTCAAATTCTGAAGATAACCAACCCTCAGCAGACCGCAGCCACTCAATCTGGGTGGACCGAAATTCTGGAACAACATAGGGGGCAACCACTTATCCCTTGGTGGCTCGACCTGCTAGATAAGAAAAGAACAACTGTAACCTCGAGTCTTTTAGGACAACCGCTAAGGAATAAAACCACAAGACTTGTGGCAGCATCTAGCTGAGGCAGAGTTTGATTTTTTATGAAGTTCAAGGCTACTGCTGTGAGCCTCTAAAAGCATATGACCACTTTTAAAGTTTATTAATTTTTTAATGAGTTATGACAGGTTACAAGTATTGCTGTAATATCTAAAAGAAATCATGTTTCCTTATGACAACAATGAGAAGGTGCTCTACCTGGTGAAAGCTATAAAACAATTGCTTATGATTTAGCCACGTACCATTCTGATGGTGTTCTAAAATATTTGGAAAATAAGTGATTCCCAAGACCATGAATCATTTACCACATATTTTCATATGGCAGAGGTTTCATGGCACTATGTGGGCCTGATTAAATTGGTAAAGGTCCAGTAAAGGAAATTTCTTTAACCAATGGTGGCTATAAGATTGCAACTGTAAACTCTGTTACGGCATCCGATGGTATGATTGTTAATTTGGTGGATGGTAATTTCATACATAAGGATAGGACAGCTCCTTCAAGTCGTATCACTACCTTGGATTGACTTGTTGTAGGCAATGCCCAGTTACTGTTGGCAATTGCCATGCAAAATGAAGTGCGAGTATATTCACATAAGAGATATATAGAAGATACACTTACAAAGTCAGGAGAAACTGAACATTTACACATTTGGTCAATAGAATATGAAGAGTCTCTTCCCCAAGGAAAAGAAAATAGCAAAAAGAATCACAGTGGCATGGTATCCAAAGAGAAATGTATGATGATACTTGATAACAAAAGGTACGCAACAAATACATGCACCTTAAATACCAGCAGGAGCTATGTATGAGTTGCCAATGGTAGCACTACTATAATGTGTTGTTAATAGAAGTCGAGGGATGTTGAGTAGAGTTCGAGGGACCAGAATGCATCTGAGCATACAAAAATTTGCTACTAGACGAGGGAGTATAGAGTAGCTTCTAGGACAAACAACATGGAGACCTCATCGGTGTACGCCTCTCCCGGGTATGCACTTGTATATATATAGTATTGGCATCCTTGTCATAAAGGTATTTGCAGGAGAAAGGAACCCTCGCCCTTGGTGAAAATCATGGACCGAGAGAAGTCTCAGTGCATTCAGGAAGAACAACCTGCTTTGGAAGTGAAGACTCCGAGTTTGATTGTTTTTAATTATCATGCTACATTACAAGTATGTGTTGTAGTTGTGACAACAATCCATAAATTGTTTTGATTCTAGAGATAATACTCATGAATCTTCTCTAGAGATGTTCTTGTCTTGTTTCCTTTTGTTTCCTTGTTTGCAGGCGGGTTAACAACAAAGGAAGATGTTTCTTCTTCAAGACTTCAGAGGGAGTCACATGACTCAAAGGGACTCAAAACTAATTGAGAAGAAGGAAAAAACAAACACCTTCTCCCCCTCGGTTGTTGAGAGAGGAGGCGCCATTGTCCTGATTGATCCAATTGATCTTCGAGGGCGTTACAATAGGCCATAAAGGCACAGCTAGGTAACAAACTTTGCAAAGAAAAAGCATTCAGTTGATGGAAGTATCGAGAAATACAAAGCGAGATTTGTAGTCGAAGGATTCTCGTAGGCTTATAGAGTTGTCTATGATGTGACACTTGATCCAGTAAGTCCAATACACTTCCATTCATAGGTTGGAAGCTATATCATATGGATGAATTGTTAATGAGTTAGGGATTCAACAAAGTGTTGTTGATCCAAACCTATAACATTACAATGTTGGTGACGAGAAACTGATTTTGATGACTTATTCATAAAGACTTAGTGTTGGATACAAATGGCTTTGAATTTTGATTTTGAGATAAAGGATATGGGTATGATGCACTACTTCTTAGGACAAGAAGTATGACAAAAGACCGATGAGATTTTCAGTCAAGGAAAATATCTGATGGGAATATTAAAGAAGTTAGAGTATGATACAATGCAAAATCCTTGTATGGATTTAAAGAAAAAAGATTGATGATGATAGTCGGTGAGGCCAGTCCGGTGATTGGATCGCGATATACACAGTTAACACGGACTTGATTCATGCCATGTTAATGTGACATTGAGAAATATAAGGCTAGATTTGTGGCTCGGGGCTTCTCGCAGAAAGAAATTATTGACCATGGCGAGATCTTTTGTTGCGGGTATTCATCTATGAAGAACTATTATTTCACTTGTGATATTTGGATGGAAATTACATCGGATGGATGTTAAACATGTCTTCCTCAGCGGTAAAAGTTGAAGAAGTTTACTTTGAAGCTGAAGGCTATACAACATAATAAAAGAACTCATGTATGTAAACTTAGAAAGCCTTATGCTAGTTGAAACAAGCTCCAAGAGCTTGGTATGGCTGAATCGACAGCTTCTTACAGAGTCTTGGATTACCAAGAGCATAGCAGATCAAATCGTACACAAAAGGTCATTCAAAATCATCCGGTCTTTGTTAGTTCTTTATGTGGATGACTTGTTCCTCACTAGAGAGGAAGACCCGATAGCTTTCAGACTAAGAGGAAGCTCTCTAAAGATTTTGAAATAAGAAAGACTTAGGGAGCTAATGCACTATTTTAAAGGGTTAGAAGTTTGGCGAGAAATGGAGAGATTTTTCTCACCGGAGTAAATATGCACTACAGTGACATCCTCCGCCGAGATTTGGTATGTTGGATTGTAAGTCCATGACTACTCCAATTATCTCAAATTTGAAGAAACTCCAAAGATCTGATCCTGAGATTCCGGATCAGAAGACCCCACTGTGTATCGGCAGATCATTGGATCATTGATGTATCTATTAACAGGCTTCATACAACATAATAAAAGAACTCATGTATGTAAACTTAAGAAAGCCTTGTACGGATTGAAACAAGCTCCAAGAGCTTGGTATGGCAGAATTGACAGCTTCTTATAGAGTCTTGGATTTACCAAGAGCATAGCAGATCCAAATCTGTACATAAAGGTCATTCAAAATCATCCAGTTCTGTTAGTTCTTTATGTGGATGACTTGTTCCTCACTGGAGAGGAAGACTTGATAGCTCAGACTAAGAGGGAGCTTTCCAACGAATTTGAAATGAAAGACTTGGGGCTAATGCACTATTTTCTAGGGTTAGAAGTTTGGCAGAAACCAGGAGAGGTCTTTCCCACCCAGAGTAAATATGCCATTGATATCCTCCGCAGATTTGGCATGATGGACTGTAAGTCCATGACTACCCCAATGATCTCAAATTTAAAGAAACTCCAAGATCAAGTCACGGGTTCAGATCCATAAGACCCCACTGTGTATCGACAGATCATTGGATCATTGATGTATCTCGTACATACGAGACCTAATATCTGCTATGCTATTAATACCCTGAGTCAGTTCATGTGCGAACCAAAACACATTCACATGATTGCAGTGAAACATATCTTGAGATATGTTCGGGGGACCA
>SNQJ01S0156060.1:0-22354 GCA_010110895.2 Picea sitchensis | reverse complement strand
GTCGGAGTATAAATTCACATGAAAAAAAAATTTCAGGGGGCCGACTGCACCTTTATTTGTGAATTAGTCCATTGGATTCCTCTCTTTATTCTGATCATAGTGGTACCCTTCACTTTTAAGCCTTTTATTTCCCATGGACCCAACCCTTTTCGGGACACCCTTATTTGTGACCTATCTCATTGAAATCCTTTGTTTTTCCTAATCACGCTAGTACCTATCATTTTTGTGGCCCATATTTTTTGTCCCAACCCTCATCTGCTATCTAAGCCACACCAATGCCAACCACCTACTCTCAATGCCAATAATATTGGGAGTCCAAGGTGTTTATCCTAGAACATCAATTGTCCTCCATCAACACACAAGCCCAAGATTCCATAAGCACAACAATACAAGAAGTCATTGACAAATCATGCAGTAGATATTAAAGGGTAAGAATATTGAGCCAAATTAATAAGATCCTCAAGCCTCCCATTATGATCCTAACCATTCATCCCACTCCCCTTGGGGTTCTCCACACTCTTGGAATAAGGTGCCCAAAGTTGACATGCATAAATTTGATGGATCCAACCCAGCATAGTGGCTTTCTCAAATAGAAAAATACTTCTCCCTTCATGATATTAGAGATGATGAGACCGAACTCCATGTAGGGATTTTGTACTTGGATCAAGAAATATGGTAGTGGTGGAAGTGGCATAAGAAATGATATCCAGTACTACCCACTTGGAACATGAAAACTAAATTATTTTGTGCTTGTTTTGATAGGGAATCACATTTTTTTGGAAAGGCTCACTAAGCTATGCCAAAAATTGTCATTCTCAGACTTCATCATGACATTTGAATAGTTTTCTATCTGAACCGATGGCTTATCTAATGAATTTTACCTTGAATGTTTTATCAGTGGCTTAAAGGAATCCATCAAGGCTCATGTGAGCATGCATCACCCTACTACCTAGTTTCAGGCATGCCAGTTAGCACTGGAAGCAGATACCATCCTTCAAGATCCACCCTTGAAGGCTACATTCCCCAACCATCCTCACCCCAGGGATAACCTAGCTCCGACAAAAACCTTAAAGGTCCAAAAGGTCCCTCCAACAGAAATGGCGGAGCGTCGTAAGCAAGGACTTTGTTATTACTATGATGAAAAGTACTCATCAGGACATAAATGTAGGGAACAAAATCTCTTCCAGATTGATGCATTAGCTTCATCTTACTATGCATACATACCATCAGATGAGACTCATAACCCAAAGGATGCTCAACAAAGTGTTCACGCCTAATATTCTGTTGCAGTCCCTATGGAACCATATGAACCTGTCATATCACTTCATTCCCTTTCAGGTATTTTGGCCCCGTAGACATTGAATATCAAGGGATACATCAAACATAATCCGGTTGAGGTGTTGATTGATAGTGGTATCACCCATAATTTTATTCATTCCAGGCTTGTTGAGGAGCTCCATTGTTTTGTTCATCCTATTTCTAATTTTCAAATCCTCATTGCTAATGGGGGTACGATGAAGTGTGGGGGATGTTGTGATAATTCCAAACTCCAAATGGGTGATTAACATCTGAAAGCCCACATGTTCTCTATTTCCATGGGGGGTTGTGACATTGTGTTTGGCATGTAATGGCTTCACACTCTAGGACCAATCATAATGGATTATCAATAATTATATATTATATTCACCCAAGAGGCTCACACCTATACCCTCCGAGGTATCCAAGTAGGCTCCCCTGAAATCACCATCTCTCATAGGATGGAAACAATGTTGAAGAAAGGCCACCATGGTGTGATTGGTCAATTTCATGCCATCCAGGTCACTGATCAGACCTCTTTGGTAGTTCCTCCTAGCTTGTAACTAATCTTGGACAAGTACCCCAAGGAATTTGAGGTTCCCACTGAATTACCTCCCTCTAGGGGTGACCATGATTATAACATCCCTCTCCTTCCAGGAAGTGAACCCCCCAATGTATGTACCTATAGGTATCCATTTGTTCAAAAAAATGAAATATAAAAGATGGTAAAGGGAGTACTGGAGGCGAGGGTAATTCACCCTAGTACTAGCCCATATTCTTCACCCATGGTGATGGTATTAAAGAAAGAAGTTACTTGGTGCATGTGTCCCGATTTTTCATGCCCTTAATAAAATGACCATCAAAGATAAGTTTTCCATTCCTATCATTGATGATCTGTTGGATTAATTTCAGGGTGCATGTGTCTTCAAAAAATTAGACCTTCACTCCGGATATCACCAGATTTGCATGAAGGAGGAATATATTTTGAATACTGCTTTCAAAAATCATGAAGGAAATTATGAATTATTGGTCATGCCTTTTGTCCTTTGCAATGCCCCATCCACCTTCCAAAGTCTCATGAATAAAATATTGAAACCTTACCTTTGGAAGTTTGTTCTAGTTTTATTTGATGCCATTCTCATTTACAACCACACATGGTATAACCACCTTCTCCATGTGGACAAATTCCTTCAATTGCTACAGGACACCCAATTGTTTGTCAAAAATACAAAATGTTACTTTGGATCCACCGAAGTGGAATACTTGGGACACATTGTGGGTCGAGATGGGGTAAAAGTGGACCCCAAAAAGATACAATATATGTAGGAGTAGCCGCAACCCATGACCTTAAAGAGCCTAAGGGTTTTCCTTGGTCTCATAGGATATTACAGGAAACTTGTATACCATTATGGAAAATTTTCTAAGCCCTTGACTGAACTTGTTAATAAAAATGCATTTCATTGGACACCTACTGCTGAGAAAGCCTTCACATATTTAAAGTGGGTCATGGGCACTACTCCTTTCCTAGCATCTCATGACCTCAAAAAAACCTTTGTGGTGGAATCATATGCTTGTGGCACTTATATAGGTGTAGTTCTCACACAATATGGTCGACCTCTAGCCTTTACTAGCCAAGCGTTGAGTGGTCGTAATTTGGGAAGATCTACGTATGAAAAGTAAATAATGGTAATTATCCATGAAGTGCACACATAATGGCCATATCTTTTGAGACTTCATTTTCATATAAAAAAAAATCACCATAGTCTGAAGTAGTTTTTGGAGCAGCTATTATCCTCCCTAGAACAAAACAAGTGGTTTACCAAAATGGTGGGATATGATTATGAAATCATATATAAAAAGGGAAAATACAATATAGTGGCCGATGCATGGTCAAGACAACATGAGGAGGATGGCTCCCTCTTTTCCTTATCCTTACCGGTCCCTGATTAGATTGAATAAGTTTGAAAAGAGTGGCTAACACATCGGACTATATCTAGGTTAATTCAACACCTTCAGGAGGACCCTAATCCTCCCATTGGATACACTTGGCATGACAATATTCTTCAAGATAAGGACCGTTTGGTTCTATCTCCCTATTCAACACTCAAGATGAGGCTCTTAAATGATTTGCACTCATCAACTTTTTTGGGTCACTCGGGATTCCAAAATACCTATGCTCGCACCCATCGTTCTTTTTTCTAGGCATGCATGAAGAAGGATATACTTCCATTTTTCATGGAATGTGAGGTGTGAAAACACAATAAAGGTGAAACCATCAAGTCTCTAGGATCTCTACAATCCCTACCCATTCTAGTTTCAATGTGGATGGACATCTCCTTGGACTTTATAGTGGGCCTCCCAAAATCTTGGAATAAGTCCTTCATCATGGTGGTAGTTGATAATTGCCTCTCCAAGTATGCTCATTTTTTTGCACCCCACCCTTTCACACCAGAAATAGTAGAACATGTTTTCCTTGATCATATTTTCAAGTTACATGTCATGCCCACCTCTATTACATCTGATCATGATCCAAGTTTCACCAGCACATCTTGGCAAGATATTTTTAAATTGCAGGGCACCCAATTGAACATGAGAACCACCTATCACCCCTAGTATGATGACCAAACATAAGTGGTAAAATAATGTTTGTAAACCTAATTGTGGTGTTTTGATTCAGAAAAAACAACATCAGTGGGTGCAATGGATCCCCTTGGACGAATGGTGGTACAATACTTCATATCAGATAACCACTAAAATGACCCCATATGAAGTAGTCTATGGCTAACAACCACCTACCATCACTAATTATCTTCCAAGAACATAAAAGGTCCAATATATTGATACAATGTTGCAAGAACAAACAACCACCCTAGTGGCTCTGAAGGATAACCTCCACATGGTGCAAAATCACATGAAGCAACAAGCATACCAACATCATTCCAAAAGGGTTTTTCAGGAAGGTGATCAGGTGTTTCTAAGGCTCCAACCTTACAAACAAAGATCTCTCAAATCCCAAGGAAATCACAAGTTGGCACCCAAGTTTTATCGGCCCTACCAGATCCTCAATCATATTGGTTCAGTATCCTACAAATTGGCCCTTCCATATACTTCCAAAATCCATCCGGTGTTCCATGTTCCCTGTTTGAAGAAAGTGGTGGGCCAGAATTGTAGGGTCCAAACCATCCTTCCAGAATTAGATGAAGAAGGCTCCCTTTAGGTCCAACTAGAATTAGTCCTCAATACACATGAACATCAGTTGCGTGGAAGAACTATTAATGAAATTTTTATCAAGTGGAAGAACACATCACCAGAGAATGCGACTTGGGAACCATCAACCATACTCCATCATTTTCCACATATTTAGGCTTGAGGAAAAGGCTTATTTTAAAGGGGAGGACATGTTAGGATATGATGCTAACCCCTCTTCATAGGTCATTAGTTAGTGTGATATGTTTTCTATGTAATAAGGGCCAACATTAGTTAATAAGGCCTATTAAATAAAGGAGAATAAGTCAATGTAAGAAGACCTAATAGAAGCTTACGCTTTTAGAAAGATCTTCCTCTAGAAGTTTCCTTAGAAGGTAGAGTTAGTATAATAGGAGTAGGAGGTATTGGATATTTTTTTCTTGGATATTATTGTAATAGAGCTCTACTCTATTAGAGTTTTCCCCCTTGAAGAGGAAAGTGAACATTGTTAACTTTAATAAAGGCGCTCTTTCTGGCATTATTTTGGTATTGGTCTAGCTATAATATTGTTGTTCCATTACTACTTTCTAAATATTTATGTTATACATAATATAATTTATCTGGTATATAACACTATGCCCAAGGATGAGATGTCCATAAACTCCATTTCTATCTATATGTATCTATGCATACCTCCACGGTACTTGAGCACCATATCTCGCTCAGAGTCTTTGATACCTATCTTGGTGCACAAGGTATGGAAAAAATTGGTGAACTCTGGCACTGTTTGGTCCCTTTCGTTCCGCAATGAGGTCTATCTTGTATGTAAGTCATCATAACTTCCAACATGGAAGTATTTTTACTTAATAACATCCCTAAACGAACCCCAAGTTGGTGCGACTACAAATAATGTAGATCCCTCTATTTCCTTTTTCTAACAGAATGTATCCCACCAATCTTTGACATGGGGGACAACCTTAAGGAGTGAAAAACGTAATCTTTTCTCTATCAGAAAAGTTATGGATAGAAAAATACCCTTATAGAAGGTTTATCCATTTTTCTACAACATACACATCTATTTGACCTTCAAATATATGAATATAAAAAAATGATTTGTACCTTGAAGGGGGCGACACCTCTTCTCGAGGAAGATGCGTCGCATGTTGGAAGTAGTAAAAGGATTTGCACAAAATTATCCATCATCTCATTCCTTTATCACACGAGGGCTTCCTTGAGAAAAAGATTAAAGGGATGTCTTACCCATCATCTCTCTTTTCTTACCCAATGGGCGTTTGTCGGGTTTGGCAAGGAGGAATTTGCAAAGGCTAAACTGGTTTGAGTCCCAACTTCTTATACCCTGACCTCGTTGGGGACTTGCATAGATAAAAAAATGAAGAGAATACTACTCTGATACCACTGATACATATTTATGAGAGGAAATAAATGAAACATAGATATATAACATTAAAATAGATACACAGAGAACAATAACAGAGATACAGTGAAACTTAACTTCTATTCAATAAAGAAATATGTTGAAACTGTAAAATGCAGAATGAAACAAGATTGCTTGAATGGTGGTAGATAATATCTGAGAAGAGATGTGGTGGCTATGTGCATTCGTATGAGAACATTAAAATGAGGCCTCTAGACCTTCTTAGCATCAATAATAAATCATAAAACCATAGACATCCAAAAACCTAAACCTATGAGATTAAGATCCAAAAGTTATGTGGGCCCCGATGGGGTAAGTTGGTACATCAACTTCCTGAGGTTGTAACTTCTGCATACAATATTCATTGTAGGTGCATGATAGACCGTTGGAAAGTTCTATATGAGGAATACACATTTTTATGTCACACTCTTACATTGTTTATAGTGTGACTTTGGTGAGCCCAAAAAACATTTTTTAGGGTCTCAAAACGACCTCGAAAGTTTAGGACCCGAAAAGCTAGAGAAATTTTGCCAAGATGAAAACTATAGGTGAGCCAGTTGCAAGAGGTGGGTGGACAACGATATCCACCTAGATTATCCAAGATATCATAAAACTATTACAACTATAAGAGAAAAATATGTTATTCTAGTATGAATAAATATGTCACTGATTATTTGGATAGATGCATGGAATGTCAAAAGGTAGAGCCTAAGCACAAACATCCAGTTGGATTGCTATGGCCATTTCCTATTCCTAAATGGAAATGGGAAGTTTTTACTATTTATTTCATTACTAAATTTCCAAGGACAACTAGGAAACATGATTCCATCATGGTATTGGTGGAAAAACTCACAAAGGATACACATTTCATTCCGGTAAAAGTAACTCATAAGGTAGTCAATATTGTGGAAATTTATATGAGAGAAATTCCTAGGCTACATGGTGTACCCAAGGAAATAATTTCATATCGAGATCGCAAGTTCACTTCCATTTATGGAAGGGGTTGTTTAAGGGATTTGGGAAAATTTTGAATTTTAGTACAACATATCACCTAGAGTCAGATGGGAAGATAGAGAGAATTAATCAAATAATTGAAGATATGTTGAGAAAGTATGAAATGGACAAGCCTTCTAAGTGGGAGGACTATATACATTTAGTTGATTTTTCATACAACAATGGGTATCAAGAATCATTGAAGATGATTCCATTTGAAGCATTGTATGGAAGAAAATGCAACACACTAGTAAGTTGGGACAACCCAACAAACAGAGTTGTGATTGGGCTAGAGTTGTTAAAGGAAATGGAAGAACATATGGTAAAAATCAGGTAGAATTTAAAAGTTTCACAAGATCAGTAGAAGAGCTATGTTAATAGAAGGAGAACAAAGACATAATACAAAGTGGGAGAAAATGTGTTTTTAAAAGTTAAATCCAAGAGAAGCTCCCTGAAATTGAGAAGTTTCCCAAAGTTGACAACGAGATATTGTGAGCCTTTTGAGGTCTTAGAAAAGATAGGACCAGTTGCATACATGCTACCATTTTCTGCATCCGTGAGAATTCATAACATGTTCCATGTGTCTTTATTAAAAAATTATGTGCTTGATTGTAATCATGAGATTGATTGGAATGTGATCCAGGTGGAACATGAAGGGGATTTCCAGGTGGAACCAGTGCACATCCTAGACTGGAAGGTCAAGTGCTCATGAAAAAATACATAGGATTGGTAAAGGTTTAATGGACCTGTTATGGTCCTGAAGATGGTACATGGGAGCACGAATATGCCATGTAGGAAGCATACCCGCAAAGTTTTAAAATTTTTGAAGAAAACTGCTTGTACATTTGTACACAAGTGAATCAGGACACCATTTTGGAAGATGAAGTTCCTAGAGCCACAACTCTAAAATTTCATGTCCAATCGATGTGTGGGTTGAGGGGAAAAGGGAGTTGTTGGTTGGGATTTTTTCATGAGTAATTAAGTTGCGGAATTATCATGTACTTCTATGTAATGTTTTTATATATGTCAACGTGTAAAATGTATGGTTATGTGCACTGAGGATAATGCAGTTTGTAGGGGGAGGGGAATGTAACATCCCCATTTTCAAAAAACAAACTAGAAATATATGTTGTAGATTTCATATATGGTGGAGAGCCAAATGATGTATATTGTAAATATATGATACAACTGAGATCCAAAGCGATGTAATATGTAAATGATGTAAATTAAATATAATGAATAAAATGTATCGCCAACTGCATATAGACATGGACGAAGATTTAGGGGCTAAGTATCCACAAGAGAGGGAAGGAGTCCAAGGGGGAGAGTTACCCATATCTATTAAACCAAAACCCATTTCCTATGTTTCTCTAAATTATCCTTTCCCTGAACTTTCCATTAGTTACTTAGTGTTCTAGAGACCAATCATTGAATTCATGTAACAGAGTTGGTGTGAGAGTCACTTACCATAGTTATTGAGAGAATGGGGGACAAGTACAATAATCTTGGGGAAGAGTGAAATTCAAGAAAGAAAGAGAAAGGGAGGAAATGTATACGGGTAGGAGACCAGATTTTGGACATTCACATTTTTTCATAGAGAGTTGTTTTTACATGGATTTTTCTGATCAACAATGGAGTTCTGAGTGTGGGTGCTTGAAGGAAGTTGTTATGAACATGCTTGGCTAATTTTTGGAGATTGGATTTCATGGAGAAAGAGGTTGTGTGCCTGAGAGAAATGAGTTTGTCGAAATTCATCCAAGAAGCATGTGTTTTGGCTACTGGGGGAATTTGTGTTACAACTGTAGAATTCATGGCGCCCTGACAAGTATAATTCATTTCCAACCTATGATAGAATCCCTCGAGGGGAGTGGAAAGGATGGAGGGGCTATGAGTAGTGAAGGGGTGTTCCATCCCTTGGGTTGTGTAGTTTGAGGGGAAGTGTGTTGGTGGAATGGAATTAGATGAAATTTTAACTGCTGAAAGGGAGACATTAGTCAGCCTTAGATACCTTTGTCTCTTGTGGATTAATATCCCCATATTGGGGTGTCTTGTTGTTCATAAATGGAACAAGAAGGATATGGTTGGGAGGAAAATCCATCCTCTGCATATGGTTTCACATTTTATAAGATAAGTGTTATATTTGATGTGTTTACTCCTGTATAATGTTGATATAACTGTTGTACAATTTACTCTGAAAAATATTTGGTTATTATTTCTTGTTGGGGGGAGAATGATGCATTTGAATCCTTGTTTATATGGTTGAATGCTCTTGTATGATATTTATCTATTTCTATGCACAATTGAGAAATTGTATTTACGTTTTTATAGAACTTGGTCAACTGAATGAACTTGTATTTCATGTTGTATATTGATTTCCACATTTAGATTTAGTATGAGGAATTTTTAATGGGTCATTTTAGTAGTGATGTGACCTAGCTAGGGGATAGGTATGTTATAGGAGGCACCATAAAAAAAATATTTCCAGGATCCTTTGAATTGACGATTTCCATTTCTTTTAACCTCTATGTATTGTTTACTCAAAATGCCATAATTTCCAAGGCCGGAATCAATGCATTTCTCCATTTCGTCAATTTATTTCTTCTTGAAGGAAATATGACTCCTTTGTTCGTGTATCACTTTGGTGAGACTGCTTTCTTTTTTTGGGAGCATTGTGAAACCTACGTCATTCATTATATAACCTTCCAAGGTAAAAAACCATTCTCTTCCGAGAAAAACACCATAAGATGTCGGTAAATCAACCACTATTATGATAAACACTATATTAATATGTGGTGCAAAACTTATCCACAAATACAATTCCTTAATTTCTCCACATTCTGGTACCTAATCAATTTCATATATACTTTCACCATCCTCATAATATTTGGTTCATTGTAAATGAACATCTTCCATTATAGAAAGAAACATAATAATAATTGTATCTCTACTATCCACCATGCGATTATGAAATATCAACTCAAGTGTTTCCAAAGATATAAGTAAAGGAGGAATTTTACCTCGTGTTCTTCTAAATGGAGCAATGCCTTGTTACTGAATATTCATGACAATTTCCTCTACTCTTGTATCATGTTTGTATTCATTTCCTAGAAATTTGAGTAAGTTCTCTTTTTGTTGGGGTATTTTGACCACTTCCAATAATGGAAGAGTGACCTATAAATTGGTTAAGTCATTGACAACATTATAGGCCATTTTTGCAGAGCTTACTATTTCACTTGTTCTCTGAGAGACAAAAGTTGCATTTCTAGGATTTATTTGAGGAGGAATAGTTCCTGATGTGGAAGTACCCATTGTTCCATTTCTAAATCCCTTGAACTTATTTAGTTGTTACCTGGTTTGGACCATGTTCTCTTGATGATGCTTCTCTTTATCCAAATATTCTTCTTTTTTTTCCAATCTCCTTCTGTAAATAGTAGTGTGTCGTTGTCCATTTCCATGGATTATAATATTTTGGAAGGTGCCTCATTGTTGGAATATTGAGGTTCTAAGAATTGGTCACATTCTCTATACAATTCATCACAATTTTCTCCATCACTATGACATTGGGGTTGGGAATTCCAAAGGCCCTGAGTCTATGAATATGATCACCAATGTACTGATTTATTTCAGGATATTCTTTGAAACCATATGAGGGAAATATGAGGTTATGGTAATGTTTATCGGGCCATTTTCATCATTCATATTCAATCAAACTATCTCATTTTGGATTTATCCAATTGTTCTATTGAGTTGGTAAATTTCTACATCTTGTCGTGCACATGGAGCATCATATGGTGGAGGAACATTTCACGCGTTTGGGGATTTCCCCTAGAAAAATCCTCTTCCTACACCTCTATCCTCCATAGCTCGATTTGGTGTATCCATGCTTTGATTTGATAAAGAATGTGTCATTTCTTTTCCACTGTACTAACCCCAATATAATTTCTAGATCAACATTACTCTCCAACATGTCCTCTTCCATTACTTGCACCTTTCTCGTGGCATGTTCTAATGTACTAATTCTTGTAGAATTGATTGCATATTTGACATTTGTAGGAATAACATTCTTATAGCATCCACAAATGACGATATCATCAAGATGATATCCTTCAATAATTCGTTGCAATGTCCTATAAAATCAAATATTAAAGTCGTTTATTTTTTCATTTTGTTCCAAATGAATTTGGGTAAATTGAGTAAGAAGAATATGGTCTGCCACAGGCTGGGAATATTTATTCCTAAAAAAATATTCAATATCATAAAAAAAAGTGATTGAATCTATAGGAATGGAAAAATACCGGTCATATGTGGGGCCAATCAATGTTTGTAGTAATACTCTAACCATAACATCACCATGCATTACCAAATGAATATCACAGATTGCCAAAAATGATCAAGTTGCTTATTTGGATTCATAAAACCATTTCCACTAAATACCGATAGGAATATTTGATTAAGGATGTTTCTCTCCTTATACAACCAAAGGAATTATTCTTTTTCTTCATCTTTGGTTTCTTTGTCTTTCATTAATTCTTCTTTCTTCGTTTCATTTTTTTTCATTTCTTCTTTCTTCATTTCATCTTTCTTCATTTCATATTTCTTTATTAGGTTCTTGATGATCTCCCATCCTTACTTTATTTAAGAGTGGTCACGAGTAGGTCAAATATTGAACTATGGAACTATCAACTTCTTTTTCTTGTTCTATAATATTTCTTCTACGTCTTGTTACAAGACCCTCAAAAGTTTTTGAGGTGGTCATATTAAGAACCATTTTATTGGAGTTGTCCTTCTATATTTTCATGAATTTTTTTTTCTTGTTGAGCCAAAACTTTCCAACATCATTCAATCGTTTCTCTAGTTGTTGTTTTCTTTAAGACCACATTTTATAATTGATCCAAAATGCTTCTTCAGTTTTCCAATCAGTGGGAATATGACATTGTACTGTAATATGATAAGTCATTAATGAAAAGATAAAAACATGTATGGTCTGTGAAACCAGATGATTGATTTTTGTTGTCTCCCACTATGGTCACCAAAAATGTTGATCTCTTTTCCTATTAAGGACAAGAGCAAACCTCATAGTGAATTCTTGTAAAATTATCAAGATACCCTATTCAGTTTTATAGAGGTGGTCCTCCTCTTTCTCACTCAAATTATAGATTCTCTTATCCAAAACTGAGAGATTTATGCATTCATATCATCAATGCTTGAGAGTGGACCAGACGGTGAAAAACAATATAATAATGACTTAAATTAAAATATACAAAATAAATTCATCCATTCCATTATATCCATTCATAGAGAAAGAGGAAAATAATTCAAAGCTAGACATGTAAGACATAGAGTAAAGTGAAGGTCCAAATTATAGGGATTTAAATGATTTCAAATATTTAATATCATGAAGATGTAATGGAAACACATACTCAATATCTCATGCTTTAATAAAATTCAGAAATCACAAAAGTTATGAGCTCCATAGATAGCTCTCTGTGAAAATATTTGAAAGAATATTACAAATTGATTTTTCAAGTTCAAATAAAATGTATGCAAACAACACACCATAATACCTGTTGGAGAAGGAATGTTTGGAGAAAAATGCAACAAGAGAGGAAGATCGGACCAAGGAAGAGAGCAGACCACATTTTGAGGAAAAGTAGTGCGCACGAAAGGATTTGTGGAAATACGGTGCAAATGTGGACAAACCTAGCCTAGTTAGGGTTAGGGTTTTGGGATGCATTGTAAGGGTTTCTAACCCAATTTTGTAATATAAATAAGGGGTATGAGGTAGATTAGAGGATCATCATTAGGAGAAGAATAATCATAATCATAATCATAATCATCCAATTGTTAGTGCGAAACGTTTGTTTTGGAGAACCTATTTTGGAGTTTTGGTGAGTTGAAGTTTGTTTTGATAGTTGTAGAGCTTAGATGAGGTCAAAGTAGATGAGGGTCAGGTCACAAGATGTGGATCTTGGTGTAATATTGGTCTGCTTCACTACTCTTTACTATGATGTTATGCGCGTAATGCCTTTTTATGAATAATAAAATAAGCAAAAGATCTTTGTGGATGTATCCCCAGGGGGGGTGAACCATAGTACAACCATGTGTGCAATGCATTTTAATGTGTTACTATTTATGTAGTTATCATTTAATGGTTATATAGATGAATACATGATTTATTTATAGTGCACACTAGATTAAATATGCAATGAATGAATGAATGAATGGATCTGATAATTAGTATAATAAAATGCATGGTTAGGTATAAATAAGAAGAATTAAGAAAGAAAATTCTCCAATCCCTTCCATGACTATTGACACTTTCTTCCTTCAGTCCCCCATAAACCATCTTGTGTGAGACGTGCACTATGTGCACAGTGTAGCCTTCTAGTTTACCAGAAGGGACGCTGGTGATAAGGGTTTTTTTGGAGAACTAAGGTAGAACCTGGGTTAGCTGATAAGTCCAACAAATGGTTCTATTGTTGGGAAGACCTAAGAATGAGAGACAGGAAGGGGTTTGGGGAAGAAGGTGCAGTGGTAGAAAGGGATTTTCAGGCCATGGAATCCTACGAAGAAATATATTTAAAGATGGTTAGAGACAAAGTAGTTGGAGTTCACGTAGAATGGCAATAAGGGTTCTAGGTATACATCACACCAGTACCTGCAGAGGTATGTGTTTACTGATTTGCATGAAGCATATTTTTGTTTATTTCCACAGTTATTATAGGAATGGTTGTTAATATTGAAGGATACCCATATGACTAAGAAGATTAGGCTAGTAGTGTGGACTGCTGAAAATATCACACAGTTGGAAAGAGTTAATAACAAATTCACGCGTGTAGTGGATTTTTGGTTAGACAACATTATTGTGGGGTTTATCACTAAGTTTGCAGTAGATATAAAAAAGTCATACATTGTTGCAGAGCAGGATTTATTGAGGGGACCTAGAGGGAGGTAAATCAAGTCACTCTACACATTGATCAAGATATTATTACATGATAAAGGCATGATGACCATGGTATCAGATAGCTAGGTCACTCTATGTGCATGGGGGAGTTTTGGGAAGAACTAAGGAATATATGAGAAATGGAGAAGGCTTTGGAGAGTAGCCAGAAGAAGGAGGAAATGGACCCCATCATGATGGATGATGAACATACCATGGAAATCATAAGAAGTGCCAGTGTGACACGTAGCGGACAACCCTACCAATATAGGATGAATAATAAAAAGAGGGTTGTAGAAGAGTGAGAGGGATTGGAAAGCGATGAGAAAGAGGTAGAGTATATCCACGCCATGGGGCATATTGATGATATATTACGTGCCACATATGAGAGGAAAACCAGAGGTCATGGGTCCGACGCAGAAGAAGGCTCTCCATTCTACATCCGAATTAGTGTGGAAACCACAACCTCATGTGTGACTAACACAACTAAAGAAGAAAAAATAGTTAACCAACAAGTGATTAGTGGTAGAATAATTTTTTCAGGACATGGGTCCATTAGTAGAAGTGCAAGTTCAACAAGTAGTAGTCAAGTTTCTACACCATGTAGAGGTCATAGTTCAACAAATTTCACAATGGCGGGACAATATCCAACCATTAGGTTACCAGAGTTCTGAGAGAATGGGTCATAAGACCCATAAAAACATGTGTTCATCTGTGATAAGATATGATAAACAAAGAAGATTACAAACGAGGTTACAAAGATTGCACAGTTGGCAATCAATTTTTGAGACCGCGCATTAGATTGGTACATGGGTCTCTCAAAAAATAATCCAATGGGAACACCTGCAGATGTGAAGAGGCAGTTAATAAATGAATTTCAGAAGCCAATTTTAGAAGACCAGTTTATGAATGAAATGATAGAGATCAAGTAGAAACCAGGAGAATCAGTCTGGGAAGTGGAGTAGAACTTCAAGAGGTTAAAAGGTAAGTTAAAGTAAACTATTATTGATACACATCATAGGCATTTGTTTGTTAATTCTTTGTTGCCACACTTGATGTATCCTTTGAGACAACATAAATTCCAAAGTTAGGGTGAGGCCTTACAGGCATCCTTACAGATAGAAGAAAACCAATAAAAGCGTATAGATCTAGCTGTGGAAGAGATGAAGCAAGATCTGAAGAACTCAACATTTCAATTGAATTAGAACAAAGGAAAGGAGAAAAGAGAAGATGTATGGTGTACAATGTGAAGGATAGAAGGTCATCACAAGAATGAGTGTCCATTATTTTCATAGTATATTGGAGTGGGTATTCCAAACCCTTCGGCTCCAAGAGGACCATGGTGTGAGATTTGTAAAACACATCGTCATGATCCCTATCATTTCCCCTTGATGAAGAAATATCAGACAGTTTTGAAGAGTGCATATTGTAACTTTTGTAAGTCATTTGGACACAAAGAAAAGGACTATAGAACCTTGTATATGATGAAATAAAATATTGCAGATACATACATGGTGTAGGTTGAATATATAATAGGAAAATCTCCACAACAACCACAATATAATATTGCACAGAATCCATAGTACAATCCCCTGCAACAATTTGTAGCACAACCATAGTATAATGCACAACAGTTTAAAGGGAAACAACAATATAATCCTGCAAAATAGTGCACAACACCAAAAGAGTATAATAACCAACAGTTGCACTATAATAAAGGACCTTAGTATAACACACCACATGGAGATAATCATGGCAACAAAGGAGGATTTAGAGGAGGAGGCCTTGGAGGAAGAGGTTTTGTAGGAGGATGAGGACCAGTAGTGTTTCATAACTGTCAGAAGCCAGGGCACTATGCAAGAGACTTACCACAACCACCTACAACATGTATGTACTATGATGCAACAGATCATGAAAAAAAGGAATGTCCAACACTATTGATAAAAATACAAGACAAGAGGAACTAGATTAATTAGAGCATGCAATGGATCGGGGTGGAAAAAAGAGAGGAAGACAAGAAGAAGATTAACATAGTGACTATAGGTGGATCCAAAATAGGAGAAGATCCAAGGAAGAATACAACACCAGAGTAGAAGTTTGATGCGCACAAAGAGAAAGAGATATCCAAAGAATCTAGACAAGATATCTTGAAGGAAAATATTATGTCCACTTCAGGAATGAAGCTAGTATATGAGATACCAATATATGACATGCCATCATTATTTGATCAAACCAATCAAGAGTAGTCTTCAAAACAAGTAAGTAACTTAAGAAAATATTTGGGAACTTGTGTCAAATTGTTGAGCGGTAAAAATTCCTTACAAGTACTGCATAATTGATTGGAAAAGTGTAATCCTGGGGAAGAGGGGGTAAAAAGAGTAAATCAAGTCCAAAAGAAGAGAATAACTAGTAAGGAATTCATATTGAATGTCAACATAGGAGATTTCAATTTGACTTAGGATATGAAGTCAATGTCCTGTCGAAGAAAACTTGGGAAACTATGGGAGAACCAGAATTAGGGTATTCACCTATTCAATTGAAGCTAGATAATCAATACAGAGTTGTGCCAATAAGAAGGTTGAAAAGGATTCCATTATATCTAGATGGTGTTCACACCATGGATGAATTTGAAGTCGTTGACATAGTGGATAATACTTCACCATATATATCATTGTTGGTTTTGGATTAGGCCTTTGATAACCGGGCTATTATGAATTTGAAGACAAGGAAGATGATATCCGAGTCTGGAGAATACAGATTTATTGTGCCATTGGATCCCTTAGAAGGAGGAAGGTATGCATAATCTACGATAGATAATATTATTACAGAAGATGTGAATCATTTATACATAACTAACGCCCGCGAAGAAGATTATATCAACTCAACTACATGTGGCATGCTCAGGTAGAGGAATATAAGTTCTTATGTTTCAGAATTTAACACGAGACTAGAAAAATGGAAATAACGATTCCATTAATTATCTACTAGGAGATGTGCCAGAATGATGCACGCGTTGAGATGGGTTGGTATAGAGGTAAGATAACCTCCCACTTTTTATGGATTAAATGATTTAGAATATTTTTTTATGAAATATGAGGTAGAAGTTATGGAAAATCAAAGATTACTAGCACTAGATATTTCTCTAAAATATACACCTACAAGATGGTGGGATACACACAAGGAAAAGATCAACAATTGGTTCTAGTGAAAAAGGTTATTGTTGCAATACCCCTAGGCCAAACCTCAATTGTAAATGTAAATGCAAATGTACTTAAGCTGGTGATTTTTTTGATATCATTTTTCATGCACCTTCCATGGTATAGTGTGCACATGTACTACGCACTAAAATGATGAAGTGTGCACACTCCAGGACACCACGTGCAACAAACTTAACTGCACACGATTTTGAGGCCACATAGCCTTTGTGTATATGTTGTGTTTATAGGTTGGTGAGCCAGGATGCAGAAAGGACAATATATATGTAAATGTAAATATATTCACACACAAATATTAATGAAAAACACATCACTACGGAAGGCCAACCATATAAAAGAGTATGATGGACTAAACTCCAATGGTTAGGGAAAGGGGGATAAAAGTTAAGGATAAGGGGATAAGCTAGGGAGCTTAAGCCAAAAAGGAATATTATATTAATATTCCTTAAAGTATAAAGTATGGATAATTATTTTATCCTAATTTCTAAGTATGGGGACAAGTGGGCCAAAGTAGTTCTCAACATGACAAGTGTCAAGTTGGGAACATGCATACATATAGTTTGAAATTAGTTTATTTTCCATCATTATATCATCATTCATTCACTCGTTCAGTTGTCCTTTGTACCATCCTGTCATTGTACCTATATCCGTACTCGTACTTGTACCTATACCTTGTTATCTTAGGATCTTTACTAAAGAAGGGTGTTGTTAGGCCCATGAGAAATTCTCTCTAGGTGAGAAAATTGTTGGGAATTGATTTCTCAAAGGTGCCAAACTACAACTACAAGGCAATGATATTTCCTGTCTGGCCTGTTGTTGAAGCTCAGAAAGGAAGTGGGGAAGTCAAAGGACTGTTGAGAACAGAAGGGGAACACTTCTTGGGGTGGGACAGGCATGTGGGGAATTAGGGACTGTAGGTTGTTAGTTCGAGTTGTCACTTGTGACAGATTTTTTCCTGTTGTATGAGATACATCATCTTGGTTAGGAATTCCTTTACCCGAGTGGAGTTTAGTCCCAGTTCGGAGGTGAATCACTGCTAAGATTTTTGAGCAGTGTGGTCTAAGGCTGGGAGGAACGTGGAAGGTATGCACACAACTGGTGATATTTTTACCAAGATAAGTGTCAAGTGTGTGTTAAATTACATGCTACAAT
The DNA here is from genome assembly GCA_010110895.2 of Picea sitchensis. NCBI lineage: Eukaryota > Viridiplantae > Streptophyta > Pinopsida > Pinales > Pinaceae > Picea > Picea sitchensis. The sequence goes on along the minus strand of SNQJ01S0156060.1, from coordinate 4,137 downwards.
ATTATGTATGCGTTTATTTTTATGGGTTTTTTCTGTGTGTGTTGCATGGGTATTTTTATTATTATTCTGTATGAATCTGTGCATTTTTAGAGTTTCTATATGTTTTAATTTTGTATTCAGTTCGAAACTTTTATGTGGCATATCCCAGTAGGATGCTGGGGATGCTACAATATGGTATTAGAGGTCCAATTTTCAACACTGAGCCTGGATGGGCCGAGCAAGTTGAATTGAAGTGAAATTTCACGGAAAATTGATTTCGAAGTCACAAAATTTCAAGTTACAGTGTGTCCATCATAAAAATTAGAAGCAATTGCGTGGAATTGCGAAAAAGATCGAATTTCTATTGTTAAATTCATGGGAAAAAATGAGAAATTTGGCCAAATGGTGAGATATTCTTAATTTAATATCTATTATAGAAAATTCAGACCTAGAATTGGTTGAATTTGAAGTTACAGGGAAGCCATGACAGATGGAGCAAGATTAGTTAATTAAAATTCTCAATTCGTGAATTGATTTTGGAAAAAATTCATTCCAAGAATGTCAACAAACAATGATTTGTTGTTGTAGAGGTTGAATTGGTGTTAATAGAGTGAAATTGAACAAATTTCATAGTTGCAGAATGTACATGGTGAATATTGGGAAAAGTTTGACAAAAATCCCCAATTTTTGCAGTGGAATTCATGAGGAATTGATGCGCAGGAAAATGAAGGTGCATAGATATGTGCACTAAAAATGCGTGATACATGGCAAAAATCTTGTGATGTGTGGAAAAGAAGGGTGCATGGATGCATGCTCTAAAATTTGGTGCTACAGAGTACAAGTTGGAATGCGCAAAAAATAATGTTGCACGAGTGTGGACACTTAAAATTGGCGTTGCGCGGTGCAGGTTGGTAATGCAAGAAAAATAATGGTGTGCAAGTGTGCCCACTTAAATTTGGTGTTGCATGGTGCATAATTAGTAATGCACAAAAAATAATGGTGTGCAGATGTGCACACTACGCAGTGTGGATTGAGTGGCACATGGGATATGAACACGCATAATATTGGTGGGCGTGGTGTGCGTAGTATTGGCAGAGTGCAGAGGATTTTTGTTGGTGTACGCACAATGTTGGTATGCAATGCATGCATGCTGAATATTCTTGCCGTGTGACATTTTAATTAATGGTGCACGCGAAGTACTGTTGCAGAGTGGGAGCATACTAAATTTTGGCATGGTGCGGTGCATAGAGTGTAGTGCACAACTCAAATGAAAGAGCTGGGAGAGATATTTATAATGGTGTAAACCATTCGTCAAACAAATATTTTATGAGGAAGTTATAGGGAAAATAATGGAGGGTAAATTTTAAGACCCAACTAACTTCGAAGGGGCCATAAATTTCTGATCTAGAATCAGATTGAGACACAAGAGCAGTCTATGGAAAGATATTGAACCATAGAAAACATTCCAGGAGATGAATTAAAATTTTGGGCATGTTAAAAATGTTTAAGATGGCACGGAAGGTATCTCTAGAATTCTAGACCAAAAGCAGTAATTGGCCTAGAACTTCAGCAGGTTGTAACTAGCAGCCCAAAACCTAGAAAGAGGTGAAACTTGGACACACTATCAAAAATATGTATATTAATAAACCCAATTGAGCTCATACCAAAACTCCAATGTAGTAGGTGTAAAAATGCATAATTACAACACATATTTGCACCAAGTTGAAGTGTGAACAAAAAACTTATTGGACAATTTTCAAATAACCATAACTTTCTGCTCAAGACTCACAATTGAGCATGGAAGAAGGCATTGAAAAGTTATTGGATAGTAGAATATAACTATTCACCTAGAAAATTTATCTGGGTAGTTAATTTTTCAAGAAATTATAAGAAATAGTTCTGATGCATTATTGAACCAGAATTGTACATAATTTCTTGAATCTGTTAAATTATTAGCCTAACAAATTTTGTTGGTTGCACATTTTGCAGAGTTAACAGTTGTTAGATCAGATTAGGATCAATATAGAATTTAGAGGGATGGAAGATACACAAGGGGCCTACAGTTAGGAATATGATATCAAAGGTATGGATTTTCATATAGGCATTGAAGGAAGAAACTCAAATGGACATGGAGAAGGAAAGGAAGAAAACATGAATCTGGTAGAGACCATTAAAAATTTGCAAAAGGATTTCCAAAGTCATAAGGCTAATAATGAAAATATTATGAAATCCAAGGAGAAACATGAGGAATTAAACATGAATTTAATGCAGAGCTTGAACATAATAGAAAATAAATTGGATAAGGAGAGTGGCTCAAGAAAATCAGGAAGTCACAAGTCTCCTGATAAGAAAAGAAGAACAAGAAGTGTTAGAAAACATCACCATCACTCCTCGAGGGATTCCAATAGGAGAGGACACAAAAGCTCAAGTCCATACCCTGTCAAGAAGCATAAGAGATATGGGGTGGATGAGATACAAGGAGAAATGAACAAAATCAAACCTCCTACATTTGATGGTGAGCACAAGAAGGATGAAGATGCAGAGACATGGCTGCTGGGCATGAGAAAGTATTTTCAATTGCATAATTATTATTCTCACCCAGAAGGAAGAATTTCCATCTATCAACTCAAGGGAAAGGCATCCATGTGGTGGGATCATCTTGTGCAGGTGAAACAAATTAAAGAGAAAAATGTTACTTGGAAGGAATTCAAGAAGTATTTCAAAAATAAATACTTGACTAAGACATACTATGAAAAGAAAATGAATGAGTTCTTTGAACTCAAACTTGGTAGTATGACCATAGATGAATATGAAAGAAGGTTTTTAGAACTACTGAAGTATGTTTCTTTCATAAAGGATGAGATAGTTAAGATTCAAAGGTATTTGAGTGGATTTACATCATTCATCTGTGAGAAATTACAATATGATGATCCCAAAACATTGGAGGAGACCATAAGGCGAGCTAAATGCCTATATGATCAACAAAAACCAAGACCAATTTTCCAAAAATATTGGGAAGACAAGAAGAAATTCAAGATGGATCAGAGGAAGAAGGGGACTAACCCACCATTCTTTAGAAACAGTCCACAGGGACAACCAACTTCCAGAGAACCCAAAACGATTGAGATGGGGGCAAATGTCAAGGCAACCACCTATTCAATGTTGGGGTTGTAAAGGAGATCATATGTTTAGAGATTGTCCTCACAGAGGTGAAAAAGTGATAACTATTCACAATGTACAACAAGATGAAATAGTGGAAGACATGGTAAGAAATGTACCAAGGATCTATGTAGCCTTGGACAAAAAACAAGCATAGTTTCAGTCACATATGATTGAAGTGGAAGGCATGATCAACAACCAAACCATTTTTATTTTAATTGATTCAAGAGCTAGTCATAGTTTATAGATCTTAAGATGGTGGAAAGTTTGCATTTTCCAATAAGAAAGGATGGAAAATATTGGTTGGTGCAGCTGGCTACCAGAGCCAAAAGAAAATTTAATAAGATAGTTAATTCATGTCCTATGGACATGAATGGACTGAATACCATGGCATATTTGAACATATTTACTTTAGGTTCCTATGAATGTCTAATTGGGATGGATTGTATGGGCCAAAATCATGATATCCTAGACTGTCATAACAAGGAATTTACTTGCTTGGATGAGGAAGGGAACCTAAGGATAGTACATGGAATTCCCAGGGAAGTAATTGTCAGAGAAATTTCAAAATTGCAGCTGAAGAAACATTACAGAAAAGGATATCAAATATTTGCAGTTCATATGGAAGAAACACATAAATATAGGGTGTCAAATATTGAAGATTATGAAGTCCTAAAAGAGTTTGAATATGTGTTTAAAGAAATACTAGGATTACCCCATAAATGAGACATTGATTTCTCCATAACTTTGATGTTGGATTACTAAGAGGGGGGGTGAATCAGTAATAGAGCAATTTAATCCCTTTTTAACCATATAATCCAAGTGTTATATCAATGAAGCATTATCTTCCAATAACTGCAAAGTAAATAAGCAATGAACAAATGAACAATCATACACATACACAGTACACCAGTGTTTTACGTGGAAACCCAAATCGGGAGAAAACCACATAATTATTTTTCTTATATGTCTTGAAGAATTACATTCATTGGAAGCACC
>SNQJ01S0156059.1:22593-35934 GCA_010110895.2 Picea sitchensis | reverse complement strand
AATACCTCGTCTTTGAAGGGCTTGATGTCGTACGACAGTCGGCACTGTTGGCTGATGCGGAGATCGCTTCCTTGGCGGAGCAATCCAATGGTGTAGGGTTGTGGGTGTGGTGTTGTCGGTAGGGCCAGCCGCTTGATGACCTCTGCTGAGATGAGGTTCTTCTGGCTACCGCTATCCATGATGAAGTGTAGCGGGGTGCCTTTTACACACATATTTGAATGGAAGAGGCATTCTCCTTCTTCTGACTCGTCTGGTTCACCAAGCTGGAGGTTGGTGGTAGCAAAAGTGGCACTGGGTTCCACATCAATGATCTGTCTTCCCCTTTTTGGTTATGGCTTAGAGTCTGAAACTGCATCTGATTCATAGGCTTTCACTTCGGTCACCAGCGACTGCTTTGAGCAACATTCAACAGTGTTATGCCAAGGGCTCTTATGGAAGTCACACCACTTCCCGGTATCTTTCTTTGTCTTTCTAATGTCCTTCTTTGCTTGTGGCTTGGACTGGTTGTCTTGATACTNTGTGGGTTGGGGCCACCCTTTCCTGTCTTTTGTTGTGAGGGGTTCCCAGGCCCAAATTGTCGCGTCTTTTGTTTGAGCTTCTACTCTATTTTGATGGCATATCGGTAGGCCGCTCCCAAGGATGAGATGTCCAAAAATTCCATTTCGGTATGGATGTATCTATGCAGAGCACCAGATGTCGCTTCAAATATTTGATACCCATCTTGGTGTGCAAGGTATGAAATATATTCGTGAAATCTGGCATTGCTTGGTCTCTTTCTTGCCGCAGTGTGGTCCATTTGGTATACAAGTCATCATAACTTCTGACATGGTAATATTGTTCCTTAATAGCATCCCTGAAGGAATCCCAGGTGGCTGTGACTATAAATAGTGAGGGTTCCTCTATTTCCTTTTTCTCACAAAAAGTTTCCCACCAATCTTTGACGTGGGGAATGGCTTTGAGGAGCGCAAAAGTAATCTTTTCTCTATTTGAAAAGTTATGGATAGAAAAATAACCTTCTAGTAGATTCAACCACTTGTATACAACATATGCGTCTATCTAACCTTCAAATACAAGAATATCAAAGTTTATTTGTAACTTGAAGGGGGTGGCGCCCCCGCTCGAAGAAGATGCGTCGACTGCTGGTAGTCGTCGAAGGATTTGCGCGAAACTATCCATCATCTCCTTCCTTTGTTGCGTGAGGGATTCCTCAATCAACAGTTTGAAAGGATATCTTGTCCCGTCATATTTATTTTCTCTTGCCATGAGAGGTCGCTTGGGTGTGCGAGAGTTTGTCCTCAAGAGAAACAAGCTCGAGACCCAACTCTTTATACTTCGACCTCGTTGGGGACATGCATTAAGACGACAAGGAGCATACTGCTCTTATACCACTGATCCATATTTTATGAGTAGAAAGAAATGACTATAGATTATTAACAGGTGCTTAACACAAAATAACAGAGATACAGTAAAACTGGTTTTCTATTCAATAAGGAAATAAGCTGAAACTGTAAAATGCAGCGGAAACAAGCTTGCTGGAATGGTGGCGGCTTATCTCTGAGAAGAGATGTGACAGTTGTTCTCATTCACAAGAAGATCATTACAATGATGCTCTGAAGGCCTTTTTACAATAAACAGGAATGGAAAAAACCCTAGACATCCAAAAACCTAACACTAGGAGATGAAGCGCCAAAAGTCATGCGGGCCCCGTTTGGGTAAGTTAGTACATCAACTTCCCGGGGTCGTAACTTTTGCATACGATCTCCATTTTAGGCGTATGATAGATTTTTGGAAAGGTATCATCGAGGATATTCATTTTGGGGGCTCAAGTATATCTTTGATTTTTATTGAGAAGATTGATCCAGAAAAACCTTCATTTAGGCCCTCAAAATGGCCCCGGAAATTAAAATTGCTAAAAATAGTAAATTGCCAAAATTGTCAGAAAACTATTTTGAGACTGTTGGAAGAGGTGGGTGGCCACAAATATCCACCTGGATCAATCCTCCCTCCTTAGGAATAAATGGTCTCCATTGCATTGGTTTCCCCCATCAAATGAGGAAATTTCTGTTGAATTTGGCCCTGGGTGAGCCACTTGCCTTGGAGTAGGAGCTACCTTTCTTTGATGACTCGATAAAGTTGGATCCTTTGTTGTCGAGTTCCCTTGATATATGTGTCCACAATCTGATCATTGGATGCCTTTTGTATGTAGTCAGGGTTGATATTTGTTGGTGTCAGCTGCTCTACTACGTCTGAGGTGTCTAATAATGGTGGGAAATAAGGGTGAAGGAGATCCACGTTGAACACTGGGTGCAGGCCAAGGAAAAGAGGAATGTTGAGCTCAAAAGAATTATCCCCCACGGCCTTGGTGATGGTGTATGGCCCATAATGGAGTGGACGAAGCTTCCGATGGGGTCCTGTAAGGAATTCTTTCTGCAAGAGCAACCAAACTTTTTCACCCACCTGAGACTTATGTGGCACCCGATGTTGATCATGGCGCTGCTTGTACTTGTCATTGGACTTTTGTAGGATATCCTAAACTTGTTGGTAGATGTGCTAGATCTACTCAATGAACTGGGTGGCTTTGCAGCTTCAGTTGGAGTAGGATATGAGTCAATCGAGGTGACCACAAGGGGAAGTGCAACATCTATGGGACCCAATGGTTTGAATCCCAACCCCACCTGAAAGGGGTTGTGGTTGGTTGAGTTATGCAGGGCTCAATTGTAGCTATGTTGGACATAGGGAAGGCTCTCATCCCATGTGCGAGGGTGTTTTGAATTATACATTTGAAGGATATGCAAAATCATTCGATTGATGACCTCGGTTTTTCCATCTGTTTGGGGGTGGAAGGCCGTGAATTTAGTGAGCTTGGTGTCCAGCAGTGACCAGAGGCTTGACCAAAATGTGCTGAGAAATCGACTATCTCGATCTGAGACAATGGTTTCTGGGAATCCAAAATGTACTTAGACTCGTTCAAAGAAGAGCTTGGTAGTGGCCTCTGCTATGATGTTCTTCTTCCAGGCAACCAAGATTGCCATCTTAGAAAAGTGATCAACAACCAAAAAAACATAGTCATTTCCCCACTTGGTGGATGGGAGGCTTGACATGTAGTCCATTGAGATGGATTTCCATGGCCCATCAGGAGTAGGAAGAGGGGTGTACAGGCCCTGCTTCTTAAAGGTTGATTTGGCAATAGCGTAGGCAGTGAAAGACCTAATATACTTACTGACCTCTTGTTGAAGTTTTGGCTAGTAGAAATGTTTTTGTAGCATCGCCACTGTCTTTTCGACGCTGAAGTGTCCTGCCACCCAACTATAGTGGGCTTCCCAGATCATTTTCTCTCACTCGCTTGATGGAACATAGATATGGCCAAGATGACACAAAAACCCATCCTGAAGATGGAAATTGTCGACAACTATGTTTGCACCCAAAATTTGGTAGGTGGTGGTGAAGTCGTGGTCTATCTCATAGAGTTGGGGCCATCCAGAGGTGTCATGGCCACAGGATTATAGCACCGTGGTGAGTTCCATGACTGGTGGTCTGCTGAGGCAATCAATGACGCAATTGGTGCTTCCTGTTTTATACTTGATGTTGAGGTGGAATTGTTGCAAGTATGTGGACCATTTTTGATGGCGATCACTCTGTAATTTTCCTTGTGTTTTCATGAACTATAGTGGCTTATGATCAGTGTGGATGATTGTTTCCTTCCCAAGAATGTAATGTCTCCACTAGAGGTAGGATTGCATAATGGAATACAATTCTTTGTCGTAAGTAGGGTACTTACGTACAACATTTGATAGTGTCTCACTATGATAGGCCACACGGTGGTTGTGCTGAGTGAGAATGACGCCCACCGCATAGTCTAAAGCATATGTCTTGATCTTAAAGGGCTGCTAAAAGTTTGGTAATGAAAGTACTAGGGATGAGCACAAGCGCTACTTCAAATCATCGAACGCTTTTTGTTGGGACTGACCCCACACAAATTTTTCCTTACCACTGCCCCTGGTTATTTGTCTAAGGTCCCATGCAATATGGGAGAATCCCAACACAAACCTACGGTAGAAATTGGCAAGGCCCAATAATCTCTGAAACTCAGTGAGTGTGGTTGGGGATGGCTAGTCATGGATGACTTGGACCTTGGATGGATCCACATGTACACCATGCTGATCAATTATGTAGCCCAGGTAATGGACCCTCTCTATGCCGAAGGATCATTTTTCCAAGTTCGCATATAGCTTGTGCTACTGTAGGGTGTGTAGAACCTGCTGAATATGCTGCAAGTGTTCGGCCCAAGTCTTGTTGTAAATGAGAATGTCATCCACATACACCACTGAAAAAGTATTGGTGAATGGTCGTAGGATATCTTCCATCATCCCCATGAAAGTGGCTGGAGAATTTTTCAAGCCAAAGGGCATGACCAACCATTCAAAAAGGCCTTCCTTTGACTTGAAGGTGGTTTTCCATACATCTGTTTATTCTATCAGGACCTGGTGGTAGCCAAACTTCAGATCAATATTACTGAAGTATTTGGGCCCCCATGAGTTGATCAGGGAGGTCATCAATTTGGGGAATCAGGTACTGGTTTCTGACTGTAATTTTATTCAGAGCCCGATAATCAATGCAGAGTCTCTAGGTTCCATATTTCTAGTGTACTAGCACGATTGAGCTCCCACAAGGTGATGAGCAGGGACATATATGCCCCTTGTGGAGTAGTTCTTGTATCTATCACTTGATCTCCTCATTTTATAACAGAGAGTGACAATAGACTGGACCATTGGGCATTGGTGTGTCAGGGGTTAGATCGATGGGGTGCTTGACCTGGCAGTGCAGAGGTAACCTAGTAGGTCAGGAGAAGATATCTGAATATTCTTCCACGACCTTATCTATTTGCTTATGCTGTGTGGATAGGTCGGCCACAGAGACCCTGGATGTGGCTGTGATCTTTTGCTTATTCTGAGAGCGAATCGCAAAGAAGACAAAATTCCCCATCTGAGAGATGACCTTCCTGCATTTCTTAGTAGAGATCAAGGAAATAACTCTAGGTGGCATTGCCTTGGGTATCCTGTACAATTTCCTGTTCAAAGTAATAATAACACTACAAGGCCTAGACTCATATACAACATGATGTTTCCAGAAATAGGGTTGTCCCAAAAGAACATCACAAACTTCAAGAGGAGAAACATCAAACTATACCTCGTCTTTGAAGGGCTTGATACCGTATGACAGTCCACACTGTTGGCTGACGTGGAGATTGCTTCCTTGGTGGAGCCATCCAATGGTGTAGGGTTGTGGGTGCGGTGTTGTCAGTAGGGCCAACTACTTGATGACCTCTCCTGCGATGAGGTTCTTTTGGCTACCGCTATCCATGATGAAGTGCAATGGGGTGCCTTTTACCCACATCTTTGAATGGAAGAGGTGTTCTCCTTATTTTGGCTCATCAGGTTCACTAGGTTGGAGCTTTGTGGTAGCAATAGTGGCACTGGGTTCCGCATCAATGATCTGTATTCCCCTTTCTAGTTTTGGCTCAGAGTCTAAACCCACATCTGATTCAGAGGCTTTCACTTCGGTCACCAGTGACTGTTTTGAGGGATAGTCAACAGTGTTATGCCAAGGGCTCTTATGGAAGTTGCACCACTTCCCGGTATCTTTCTTTGTCTTTCCGGTGTCCTTCTTTTCTTATGGTTTTGACTGGTTGTCCTGATACTGTCCATCTTTTATCTGTCCTTTGTTCTATGGGTTGGGGCCACCCTTTCCTGGCTTTTGTTGTGTAGGGTTCCCAGGCCCAAATTGTCACGTCTTTTGTTTTAGCTTCTGCTCGATTTTGACGACATATCAATAGGCCATGCCCAAGGATGAGATGTCAAAAAATTCCATTTGGTGTGGGTGTATCTATGCAGAGCACTGCGATACTTGAGCACTAGATGTCTCTCCGAATATTTGATACCCAACATGGTGTGCAAGGTATGAAAGAAATTCATGAAATCTGGCACTGCTTGGTCTCTTTCTTTCTGCAGTGTGGTCCATTTGGTATACAAGTCGTCATAACTTCCAACATGGTAGTATTGTTCCTTAATAGCATCCCTGAAGGAATCCCAGGTGGCCATGACTGTAAATAGTGAGGGTTCCTCTATTTCCTTTTGCTCACAAAAGGTTTCCCACCAATCTTTGACATGGGGAACGACTTTGAGGAGCGCAAAAGTAATCTTTTATCTATTCGAAAAGTTATGGACAAAAAAATACCCTTATAGTAGATTCAACCACTTTTCTACAACATCTTCATTTATTTGACTTTCAAATATAGGAATATCAAAGTTTATTTGTACCTTGAAGGGGGTGGCACCTCCGCTCGAAGAAGATGTGTCGCCTATTGGTAGTTGTCGAAGAATTTGTGTGAAACTATCCATCATTTCATTCCTTTTTTGTGTGACGGATTCCTCAATCAACATTTTGAAAGGATTTCTTGTCCCATCATCTTTCTTTTCTCCTGCCATGAGAGGTCGCTTTAGGTAAGTTAGTACATCAACTTCCTGGGGTCGTAACTTTTGTGTGCGATCTTTGTTTTAGGTATATGATAGCACGTTGGAAAGGTATCGTCGAGGAGATTCATTTCATGGGCTCAATTATTCTTTTTGATATCATTGGAATATCGATCCTAAAAAACCTCCATTTAGGCCCTCAAAATGGCCCCAGAAGTTAAAACTGCTAAAAATAGTAAATTGCCAAAATTGTCAGAAAATTGTTTTGAGCCAGTTGAAAGAGGTGGGTGGCCATAAATATCCAAATGGATCAATCCTCCCTCCTTAGGAAGAAATGGTCTGCATTTCATTGATTTCCCCCATCATATGAGGAAATTTCTGTTGAATTTGGCCCTGGGTGAGCCACTTGCCTTGGTGCAGGAGCTACCTTTCTTTGACAAATTGATAAAGCTGGATCCTTTGTTGTCGAGTGCCCTTGATCTATGTGTCCAAAATCTTATCATTGGATGCCTATTGTATGAAGATAGGGTTGAGCTCTGCTGGTGTCAGCTGCTCTGCTACATCTGAGGTGTCCAATAATGGTGGGAAATAAGGGCGAAGGAGATCCACGTTGAACACTAGGTGCAGGACAAGGAAAGGATGAATGTTGAGCTCAAAAGAATTATCCCCAATGGCCTTGGTTATGGTGTATGACCCATAACGGAGTGGGTGAAGCTTTCAATGGGGTCCTATAAGGTGTTCTTTCAACAAGTGCAACCAAACTTTGTCACCCACCTGAAACTTATGTGGCACCCAATGTTGATCATTGCGCTACTTGTACTTGTCATTGGACTTTTGTAGGATATCCTAAACTTGTTGGTAGATGTGTTGGATCCTCTCAATGAACTGGGTGGCTTTGTCAGCTTCAGTTGGATCAGGAGATGAGTCGGTCGAGGTGACTGCAAGGGGAAGTGAAACATCTATGGGACCCAATGGTTCGAATCCCAATCCCACCTAAAAGGGGCTGTGGCCAGTTGAGCTATGCAGGGCTCGGTTGTAGGTATGTTGGACATAGGGAGGGCTCTCATCCCATGTGCGAGGGTGCTTTGAATTATACATGCGAAGGATATGCACAATCAATCGATTGACAAACTCAGTTTTTCCATCTGTCTGGGGGTGGAAGGTCGTGGATTTGGTGAGTTTGGTGTCCAATAGTGACCAGAGGCTCAACCAGAATGTGCTGAGAAATCGACTGTCCTGATCTGAGACAATGGTTTGTGGGATTCCAAAATGTACCCAGACTCGTTCAAAGAAGATCTTGACAATGGCCTCTACTATGATGTTCTTCTTGTAGACAACCATAATCGCCATCTTAGAAAAATGATCAACAACAAAAAAAACACAGTCATTTCCCCGCTTGGTGGATGGGAGGCCCAACATGTAGTCTATTGAGATGGATTCCCATGGCCTGTCAGGAGTAGGAAGAGGGGTGTACAGGCCCTATTTCTTAGTGGTCGGTTTGAAAATAGCGTAGGTAGTGCAAGACCTAATATATTTGCTGACCTCTTGTCGAAGTTTCGGCCAATAGAAATGTTTTTGGAGCATCGCCACGATATTTTTAATGCCAAAGTGTCATGCCACCTGACTGTAGTGGGATTCCCAGATCATCTTCGCTCACTCTCTTGATGGAACACAGATATGGTCTAGATGATACAACAACCGATCCTGAAGATGGAAATTATCGACAACTGCGTTTGCACCCAACATTTGGTAGGTGGTGGTGAAGTCTGCATCTATCTCATAGAGTTGGGGCCATCTAGATGTCTCATGGACAGAGGAGTCTAGCATTGTGTTGAGTGCCGCGATTGGCGGTCTACTAAGGCATTCAATGACGCGATTGGTGCTTCCTGTTTTATACTTGATGTTGAGGTGGAATTGTTGCAAGTATGTGGACCACTTTTGATGGTGATCATTATGTAATTTTCCTTGTGTCTGCATGAACTGCAATGGCTTATGATCAGTGGATGATTGTCTCCTTCCCAAGAATGTAATGTCTCCACTGGCGGAAGGATTTCACAATGGAGTACATTTCTTTGTCATAATTAGGGTACTTATGAACAACATCTAATAATGTCTCACTATGATAGGCCACGGGCTGGCTGTGTTGAGTGAGAACGACACCCACCACATAGTCTGAAGCATCTATCTCGATCTCAAAGGGATGTTGCAGGTCTGGTAGTGAAAGTACTGGGGCTAAGCACACGCGCTGCTTCAAATCATTGAACGATTTTTGTTTGGACTGGCCCCATGCAAATTTTACCTTACCACCACCCTTGCTTATTTGGGTAAGGTCCCATGCAATATGGGAGAATCCCAACACGAACCTGCGGTAGAAATTGGCAAGGATGAAGAAGATTTGAAGCTCAGTGAGTGTGGTTGGGGCTGGCTAGTTATGGATGACTTGGTTCTTAGCTAGATACACATGTACACCATGCTGATCAATTATGTAGCCCAGGTAATGGACCCTGTCCATGCCGAAGGAGAATTTTCCAAGTTGGCATATAGCTTGTGATGCCGCAGGGTGTGCAGAACCTGCTGAATATGCTGCAAGTGTTCGGCCTAAGTCTTGTTGTAAATGAGAATGTCATCCAGATACACCACTACAAAATCATTGGTGAATGGTTACAGGATATCGTCCATCATCCTCATGAAAGTGGCTAGAGCATTTGTCAAACCAAAGGGCATGACCAACCGTTAAAAAAAGACCTTCCTTTGATTTGAAGGTGATTTTCCATACATCTGTCTATTTTATCGACACTTGGTGGTAGCCAGACTTCAGATCAATCTTACTGAAGTATTTGGCCCCCGTTAGTTGATCAAGGAGGTCGTCGATTCGGGGAATTAAGTACTGGTTTATGACTGTGATTTTATTCAGAGCCTGGTAATCAATGTAGAGTTGCCAGGTTCCATCTTTCCTCTGTACCAACACGATTGGGCTCCCACAAGGTGATGATATGGGATGGATGCGCCCCTTGTGGAGCATTTATTGGATCTGTTGCTTGATATCCTCATTTTCTAACAGAGAGCAATGATAGACTGGCCCATTGGGTAGTGGTGCGTCGGGGGTTAGATCGATGGGGTGCTTCACCTAGCAGTGCAGAGGTACCCCGGTAGGTGAGGAGAATATATCTGAGTATTCTTCCATGACCTTATCTACTTTCTTCTATTGTGTTGAGAGGTCGACCACAGAGACCCTAGATGTGGCTGTGATCTTTCACTTATTCTGAAAGGGAATCATGATGAAGACAAGCTTCCCCATCTGAGAGATGGCCTTCCTGCATTGCTTAGCAAAGAGCAAGGAAATAACACTAGGTAGGATTGCCTCAGGTATCCTAGTAATAATAACACTACGAGGCCTAGACTCATATACAGCATGACGTTTCCATAAATAGGGTTGGCCCAAAATAACATCACAAACATCGAGAGGAGAAACATCACACAATACCTCGTCTTTGAAGGGATTGATGCCGTATGACAATCAGAACTATTGGCTGACGCGGATAACACTTTCTTGGAGGAGCCATCCAATGGTGTAGGGTTGTGGGTGTTGTGTTGTCAATAGGGCCAGCCACTTGATGATCTTTGCTGAGATGAGGTTCTTCTGGCTACTGCTATCCACGATGAAGTGTAGTGGGGTGCCTTTTAGCCACATCTGTGAATGGAAGAGGCGTTCTCCTTCTTTTGGCTCGTTTGGTTCACCAGGCTGGAGCTTGGTGGTAGCAATAGTGGCACTGGCTTCCGCATGAATGATCCATATTCCTCTTTCTAGTTTTGGCTCAGAGTCTCAACCCACATCTGATTCAGAGGATTTCAGTTCGGTCACCAACGACTACTTTGAGAGGAAGTCAACAATGTTATTCCAAGGGCTCTTATGGAAGTCACACCAATTCTCAGTATCTTTCTTTGTCTTTTCGGTGTCCTTATTTTCTTTTGGCTTGGACTGGTTGTCCTGATACTATCTATCTTTTCTTTGTCCTTTGTTCCATGTGTTGGGGCCGCCTTTTCCTGGCTTTTGTTGTGTGGGGTTCCCAAGCCCAAATTGTCGCATCTTTTGTTTGAGCTTTTGCTCGATTTTGACGGCATATCGGTAGGCCGCGCCCAAGGATGAGATGTCCAAAAATTCCATTTCGGTCTAGATGTATCTATGCAAAGCACCACGATACTTGAGCACTAGATGTCACTCTGAATCTTTGATACCCAGCTTGGTGCGCAAGGTATGAAAGATATTTATGAAATCTGGCACTGCTTAGTCTCTTTCTTGCCGTAGTGTGGTCCATTTGGTATACAAGTTGTCATAACTTCCGACACGGTAGTATTGTTCCTTAATAGCATCCCTGAAGGAATCCCAGGTGGTAGTGAATGTAAATAGTGAGGTTTCCTCTATTTCCTTTTGCTCACAAAAAATTTCCCACCAATATTTGACGTGGGGAACGACTTTGAGGAGCGTAAAAGTAATCTTTTCTCTATTCGAAAAGTTATGGACAAAAAAATACCCTTCTAGTAGATGCAACCACTTGTCTACAACATTTGCATCTATTTAACATTCAAATATAGGAATATCGAAGTTTATTTTTACCTTGAGGGGGATGGCACCTCCGCTCGAAGAAGATGCGCCACCTGTTGGTAGTCATCGAAGGATTTACGCGAAACTATCCATCATATCGTTCCTTTGTTGCGTGAGGGCTTACTCAATCAATAGTTTGAAAGGATCTCATGTCCTATCATATTTGTTTTCTTGTGCCATGAGAGGTCTCTTGGGTGTGCGAGAGATTTTGTCCTCAAGAGAAACAATCTCGAGACCCAACTCTTTGTACTTCGACCTCATTGGGGACATGCATTAAGACGGCAAGGAGCATATCACTTTGATACCACTGATCTAGATTTTATGAGAAGAACAAAATGACTATAGATTATTAACAAGTGATTAACACAAAATAACAAAGATACAGTAAAACTAGTTTTCTATTGAATAAGGAAATAAGCTGAGACTGTAAAATGCAGTGGAAACAAGCTTGCTGGAATGGTGGCGGCTTATCTCTGAGAAGAGATGTGACAGCTGTGCTCATTCACAAGAAGATCATTACAATGACGCTCTGAAGGCATTTTTACAATAAATAGGAATGGAAAAAACCCTAGACATCCAAAAACCTAACACTAGGAGATGAAGCACCAAAAGTCACGCGGGCCCCGTTTGGGTAAGTTAGTACATCAACTTCCCGGGGTCGTAACTTTTGCATACGATCTCCGTTTTAGGTGTATGATATCCCGTTGGAAAGGTATCGTCGAGGAGATTCATTTTGGGGGCTCAATTATACATTTGATTTTTATTGAGAAGATCGATCCAGAAAAACCTTCATTTAGGCCCTCAAAATGGCCCCAGAAGTTAAAATTGCTAAAAATAGTAAATTGCCAAAATTGTCAGAAAACTATTTTGAGACTATTGGAAGAGGTGGGTAGCCACTGATATCCACCTGGATCATGTTTTCATGTCCCTTTTATGGAAACCAGAGGTGAGCCCAGTCCGTGCTAAAGTATCCATTCAACTTATCGGACCAATCTCGACTAAGTAGGAATCCATAAACTTATGGTATATCTACTACAATTATTTCAATTACTTGAACAAATTTCGGGTGTGTAACCATTCTGATCATGACATCCTTGATTTATCCAATAAAGTTTACTTGATTTCTATCTAGTTGTATAACATGTTTATCACTTTTGATCAGGACCGTGTTTAATTTCTTGCAGATAGATAATTGTATGACATTAGAGGACGCCCTTGAGTCAACTAAACAATTATGGAGGTTTCTGTTGAAGACTTCAAACATTAAAAGGAAAGGTGGGACGAAAGGATTTCCATTTTTATCTACAGAGAAAGCGTTCACATTTGGTTTATTTTTTAGATCTATGGGAGATGGATTTTCCCCTTGGTCAATGCTTGTTATAGGGGTTTCTACTGACTTCAAGGCTTGTAACAGAAAGTCCTTTTAAAGGCTAATTCTACACATGTCCATGATCGATATATTTGCCTTCAATTTTTTTAAATCTTCTACTATGTTGTAGTCTAGCTTGGGTGATTCTCATGTATGGATGTTTATAGGATTTCTTTGGGGGACAAAAGGTGCTTTTGGGTGATCGACTGTTTGTTTTCCTCTCCAGGTTTAGGAAATGGTAAGGTCATTTGAGACCAGTTGAATCTTACTTGGTGTTTTCATAGCCAAAACCTCGGTGTGTGGTTCTTGAACCTCAAATATATCATTGGAAGGCATTGGCAAGTCAAGATCCCACAAAACCATGGTTGTTTCTTCCGATGGGTCAAATTCCTCCTGATCAACAAAATTCATCATTGAGCCGCTTTATTTTTCGGTAAGGGAAACTTTGTCTAGGAACTGATTGGACATCAAATTCATGGTATGCGCCCATTGTGGACAGTTTCTTTCAGAATCTTTCTCTTGATGATAGGCACATAAAGAGTTGAATTCTACATTTCCCAAGTCGATGTTTAAGTTGTCTCAGGGAGGTTCAATTGCTTTGAACGGTGGGTTTATTTTGAAAAGGGGTTTATAGGGACTTTGGCATTGGTTTCCTTCCCCTGCACTTCTTTTTATGTCTACGATTTCATTTGACAATTTGTTACCCATGATTTTGGTCGTCATGATGATGTAATAATGATGGTGTACTCAGTCTCTTCATTAGAACTTTCTCCTGAGAAAAGTTACTTTCTTCTCTTTCCAGAAATATCATTTTTGAAGAAGGTTCGCAGGCTGCTAGTATAGTTGTCTGCGAGAATGTATGATTCTCGCAGGCTGCCTTAAGCTAGGGTGTGAGAAGT
>SNQJ01S0156059.1:0-22583 GCA_010110895.2 Picea sitchensis | reverse complement strand
CGGGAAAGTTTGTCTTCTTCGTGATTCACTCTCATAATAAGTGAAAGATCACAGCCACATCTAGGGTGTCTGTGGCCGACCTCTCCACACAACAGAAGAAAGTAGATAAGGTCATGGAAGAATACTCAGATATCTTCTCCTCACCTACTGGGGTACCTCTACACTGCCAGGTCAAGCACCCCATCGATCTGACCCCCAACGCATCATTTCCCAATGGGCCAGTCTATCATCACTCTCTGTTAGAAAATGAGGATATCAAGTGACAGATCCAAGAACTTCTCCACAAGGGGAACATCCATCCCAGCTCATCACCTTGCGGGAGCCCAATCATGCTGGTACATTAGAAAGATGGAACCTGGCAACTCTACATTGATTATCGGGATCTGAATAAAATCATAGTTATCGACAACCTCCCTTATCAACTCACGGGGGCCAAATACTTTAGTAAGATTGATCTAAAGTCTCGATACCACCGAGTCTCGATAGAACATACAGATGTATGGAAAATTGCCTTCAAGTCAAAGGAAGGCCTTTTTGAATGGTTGGTCATGCCCTTTGGTTTGACAAATGCTCCAGCCATTTTCATGAGGATGATGGATGATATCCTGTGACCATTCACCAATACTTTTGTAGTGGTGTATCTGGATTACATTCTCATTTACAACAAGACTTGGGCCAAACACTTGCATCATATTCAGTAGGTTTTTCACAACCTGTAGCAACACAAGCTATATGCCAACTTGGAAAAATGCTCCTTTGGCATGGACAGGGTCCATTACCTGGGCTAAATAATTGATCAGCATGGTGTACATGTGGATCTAGCCAAGGTCCAAGTCATTCGTGACTTGCCAGCCCCAACCACACTCACTAAGCTTCAAATCTTCTTGGGCCTTGCCAATTTCTATTGCAAGTTCATGTTGGGATACTCCCATATTGCATGGGCCCTTAGCCAAATAACCAGGGGTGGTGGTAAGGTGAAATTTGCGTGGGGTCAGTTCCAAAAACAAGCATTCGATGATTTGAAGTAGTGCTTGTGCTCATCCCTAGTAATTTCACTACCAAACCTACAACATCCCTTTGAGATCAAGACAGATACTTCAGACTATGCGGCGGGCATCATTCTCACTCAGCACAGCTACCCCGTGGCCTATCATAGTGAGACACTATCAGATTTTGTCCGTAAGTACCCTACTTACGACAAAGAAATTTAATCCATTATGCAAGCCTGCCGGCAGGAGAATTTACATTCTTGGGAAGGAGACAATCATCCACACTGATCATAATCCATTGCATTTCATGCAGACACAAGGAAAATTGCAGAATGATCACCATCAAAATTTGTCCACATACTTGCAGCAATTCCACCTCAACATCAATTATAAAATAGGAAGCACTAATCACGTCATTGATTGCCTCAGTAGACTGCCAGTCACTTCACTCACCACGGTGCTAGACTCCGACAGCCATGAGACCTCTGGATGGCCCCAACTCTATGAGACAAACTCGAACTTCGCCACCACCTACCAAATGTTGGGTGCAAACACAGTTGTCGATAAATTCCATCTTTAGGATGGGTTTTTGTGTCGTTTGGGCCATATCTATGTTCCATCAAGTGAGTGAGTGAAGTTGATCTGGGAATCCCACTACAGTCGGGTGGTAGGACACTTCGGCATCAAAACGACAGTGACAATTCTACATAAACATTTCTACTGGCTGAAACTTCAACAAGAGGTCAACAAGTATATCTGGTCTTGACTACCTGCGCTATTGCCAAACCGACCACTAAGAAATAGGGCCTGTACACCCCTCTTCCTATTCCTGATAGGCCATGGGAATCCATCTCAATGGACTACATGTCGGGCCTCCTATCCACCAGGTGGGGAAATGACTGTATTTTTGTGGTTGTTGATCACTTTTCCAAGATGGCGATTCTGGTTGCCTATAAGAAGAACATAACAGTAGAGGCCACTGCCAAGCTCTTCTTTGAATGAGTTTGGGTACATTTTGGAATCCCACAAACCATTGTCTTAGATCGGGACAGTGGATTTCTCATCACATTCTGGTCGAGTCTCTAGTCACTGCTAGACACCAAGCTCACCAAATCCACGGCCTTCCACCCCAGACAGATGACCAAACCGAGGTATTCAGTTGAATGATTGTTCATATCCTTTGCATGTATAATTCAAAGCACCCTCGCACATGGGATGAGTGCCTTCCCTATGTCCAACATAGCTACAATCGAGCCCTGCATAGCTCAACCGGCCACAACCCCTTTTAGGTGGGGTTTGGATTCTAACCATTAGGTCCCATAGATGTTGCACTTTCCCTTGTGGTCACCTCAACCGACTCTTCTCTTTCTCCAAATGAAGCTAACAAAGCCACCCGATTCATTGATCGGATCCATCACATCTGCCAATAGGTTAAGGATATCCTACAACATTCTAATGACAAGTACAAGCAGCACCATGATCAACATCAGGTGCCACATAAGTTTCATGTGGGTGACAAATTTTGGTTGCACTTGCAGAAAGAACACCTTACAGGACCCCATCGGAAGCTTCGTCCACTCCTTTATGGGTCGTACACCATCACCAAGGCCATGGGGGATAATTATTTTGAGCTCAACATTCCTCCTTTCCTTAGCCTGCACCCAGTGTTCAACGTGGATCTCCTTCGCCCTTATTTCCCACCATTATTGGACACCTCAGACATAGCAGAGTAACTGACACCAACAGAGATTAACCTTGATTGCATACAACAGGAATCTAGCGATCAGATTTTGGACACACAGATCAAGGGCACTCGACAACAAAGGATCCAGCTTTTTCAAGTCGTCAAAGCAGGGCATCTCCTGCACCAAGGCAAGTGGCTCACCCGGGGCCAAATTCAACAGAAATTTCCTCATCTGATGGGGGAACTCAACGCAATTGAGAAAATTTATTCCTAAGGAGGGAGGATTGATCCAGGTGGATATTGGTGGCCACCCACCTCTTCCAACTGGCTCAAAACAGTTTTATGACAATTTTGGCAATTTACTATTTTTAGCAGTTTTAACTTCTAGGGCCATTTTGAGGGCCTAAGTTAAGGTTTTTCAGGATCAAGATTATCAATTATATTAGAAGGCATGAGTGATCCCCCAAAATGAATCTCCTCGGTGATACCTTTCCAACGGGCTATCATATGCCTAAAACGGAGATCGTATGCAAAATTTACGACCCCATGAAGTTGATGTACTAACTTACCCAAACGTGGCCCACATGACTTTTGGCGCTTCATCTCCTAGTGTTAGGTTTTTGGATGTCTAGGGTTTTTTGCATTCCTGTTTATTATAAAAAGGCCTTCAGAGCCTCATTGTAATGATCTTTTTGCGAATGAGCGCAGTCGTCACATCTCTTCTCAGAGATAAGCAGCCACCATTCCAGCAAGCTTGTTTCTGTTGCATTTTATAGTTTCATCTTATTTCCTTATTGAATGGAAAACCAGTTTTACTGTATCTCTGTTATTTTGTGTTAAGCACCTGTTAATAATTTGTAGGCATTTCATTATTCTCATAAAATCTGGATCAAAACATGATTAGGATCCATAGGGAAAGATATCTCAAACATATTGTCACCGATTTAGAATTCCTCAACGAACCCTCGTCGATAGATTTCCCCGTGCTAAGAAACTACTCCTACGATTCTAATTTTGTCAATTTTCCCCCTCTTTCATCTAATGTACCTCTTACTCAAAAAATTTAAATAACCTTTCAAGTAAATCTACTGATAGTAACAGAAAAAAAACATCTTCTATTAAGAACCTCTGTTGGAAACCATAGACAAAATAGGTGGAGAGGTGGAAGTTAGTAGGCAAGGAGGAGTTGATGATTTTCGCTCACAAGTTTGGACCCTTTACTTTGATGGGTCTAAATCGCAAGAAGGGATGAGAGCCAAATGTATCCTCATTGACCCAAAGGGGAAACAAAATTTCTCGTCCTGTAGACTAGAATTTGAATGCACTAATAATATTGTCGAGTATGCAGCTTTAGTGAAAGGACTAAAGAAATCTGTATATTTAAACGTTAAAGAACTAAAAGTTTTCGGGGACTCTAAAATTATTGTCAGGAAAGTAAAGAATACTATACATTGTAACTCTCCCCACCTAAGAAATTACCAACAGGAACTGCACAGGCTAATAGAACCTTTTGAGGCCTTCAATATAACAACGATTCCTAGGACAAAGAATACTCTTGTTGATTCTCTGGCTATTGTTGCCTTGAGGCTATCCCCTTTAGAAGACTATGAAGCCTCTTAGTTCACTGTGGAACTGATCTACAAACCATCAGTGCCCAACAATATTTCTAATTGGAAGGTCTTTGAAGGATATGAACAGATCATAAAATTCTTAACCAATCAAGAAAATTTTAAAGACCTTCTTATTGAAGATGAATTTTTCCAAGAGAAACTAGTAGAAACCAACCCCCATGAACAAAGAGGTGAAACAGATCACTCTAGTAACAAACCAAAGTCTTACACAATACTGAAGGAGGTAGCCAATTTGGAGATCCTTTTTGAATTAAGGGAAAGATTTAAAGGGTCAACAAACACAAAGACAAGGAGATCCTATCCCATGTACAAGACTATAAATCTAGGAACCTCGAAAAAACCCAAGAATATAAATCTAGGCAAGACAATATCTAAAGAATAAAGGAAAGCCTTTCTCAAACTCTTCAGAGAATATCAAGATGTTTTTGTGTGGTCCTACCGAGATCTAAAAAATTATGACACTCGTATTATCCAACACACAATCCCATTAAAACTTGGATTAAAACCCTCCCAACAAAAGCTTCGGAAGTACCACCCATCCCTAGAACCCCTCATGTGTCAGAAGTTAAAGAAATTACTAGATGCTAAAATTATCTTTTAGGTTAGACACTCTGCATGGGTAGAAAATTTGGTTCATGTCAAGAAAAATTCTGGGGAGATCCGCCTATTTGTGGATTTCAAAAACCTCAACAGAGCATCAGAAAAGGACAACTACCAAGTCCCACTGATGGAACATCTCTTGCATATCATGTCTGGTTGTGAGATTTTCTCCGTACTAGATGGTTTTTCAGGTTACAACCAGGTTCTACTTTTAGAGGAAGACCGATTGAAAACTACCTTCCGAACCAAATGGGGAACCTTTTATTATAAACGCATTCCCTTTGGGTTAATTAATGCAAGGGAAACCTTCCAGAGGGCCATGGAGGTGGCTTTTCAGGGGTTTATCCACAAGTGTGTAGTAGTCTATTTGGATGACATAACTGTTTATTCAAAAAACAGAAAATATCACATCCAACATCTAACCCATATTTTCAAAAGGTGTAGAAAATATGGTATATCTTTAAACCCTAAGAAAACTATCTTTGGTGTCGAGGAATGGAAATTGCTAGGTCATATTATATCTCAAGCTGGAATTCGCATAGAACCAGAATGAATTAAGGAAATAGCTCAAGTTCCCTTACCCCGCAACTAAAAGGCTATGTAATCCTTCTTAGTGAAAATCAATTTTGTGAGCAAGTTCACCCCCGATTTCGTTGAAACTATCAAACCCTTACAAAAAATGATCCGCAAAGATGTTGAATTTAAGTGGGCATGATGAATGAAAAAGTGCTTTCAGCGATATTAAGACTGCAATATCTCAAGATCCAGTGTTGCGAAGTCCCGACTTTAGAAAATATTTTTTCCTCTATACTTTTTCCTCTGACCAATATTTAGCTACAGTATTGATTCAGAAGGATGATGAAAACAATGAGGCATCGGTCTCATTTATGAGCACTAGTATCCAAGAGGTCAAACCAAATTACCCTGCTATCAACAAACATGCTTATGCGGTGTACAAAGTAGTAAAACATTTCAGATCTTACATCCTAAAAAATCACACCAAAATTATTGTGCCTCATCTTCCAGTCTGATCCCTATTCACTCAACAAGATGGGGGAAAGAAGAGGAAACTGGATGGTATTTGTCCAAGAATTTGATCTAGATATAAAACCCACCAAATTAGTTAAGGGACGAGGATTGTGTAAATTGGTCGTTGAAGCCCAAGACCAAGTAAATGAAGACTCTGAGTGTGAGAATGAATTGGCATTATGGTGTAGTGAAGATTTATATGTTCCCCTAGGGTAGGAGTCATGGTATGGGAAACTAAATGATCTCCTACATCACGAAACTTGCCTAGAAAACCTGAACCCTAAGGAAAGGAGAGCTCTCAAACTAAAATCGACACAATATTGCCTCGTAAATTCGGTGTTGTTACGCATGAATTATGATGGGGTACTTTTGAGATGTCTCGAACGTGAAGACGTAGACAAGGTTCTGAAGGAGATCCATGATGGTCCTATAGGTGGACACTTTGTAGGGAATACCACCGCTCACAAGATACTGAGAGCCAGCTATTACTGGTCTACTCTGTTTAGGGACGCCCATACATACACAAAGAAACTATAAAACTTGTAAAATAAGCATGGGGAGGGAAAAGAGAGTAGGTTTCCCACTCCAACAAGTGGCCATATCGAGACCATTCGAGAATGCGGGTTAGACGTCATAGGAGATATTACCCCGAGTTCTTCTAAACAACATAGATACATACTGACTGCGACATATTATTTCACGAAATGGGTAGAGGCCATCCCTGTGACTCATGTAAATGAAAAGGTGGTAATCCAATTCATAGAACAACAACTGATCACAAGGTTCGTTACGCCTTCCATTCTTGTTTTTTTATAATTCCGCTTACTTTTATTCCACCCTGCTAATAGATTTTTCTCTAGATAAAGGAATCATAATCAGATACCCTGCAAACTACTATCCACAGTGGAATGGAGTGGTAGAATCAACCAATACAAACCTAGTGAGGATCTTAAAGAAAAAAGTTGCAGACAAATAGAGGAATTGGCATAGTTCACTTCATAATGACGTATGGGCCGATAGAGTAACACACAATGAAGCTATAGGGAACTCCCCATACTTTTTGGTATACGGAAAAGAATCCATTCTCCCGTGTTGTTTTTGAGTTTATACTTTAAGGCTCTAAAGTATACTGTCAAGGCATCCGAAAAAGGTAGAGAAATTTAAGGGATAAAAAGTTAGTTATATGAATATGGGATATGGTTGGTTTCTTAATTGTCTCTATCTATATTCCCAGTGTTCCTGGATGCTAATATCCCTTTCAATTGCTGCCCATGAACGTTCTAACTCAACCCGGTTGCTTATTGTTTGTAAGATGGTGTTAAATAAATTTAAAGTGATACTTGTTTGATCTGATAGGTCAGGCTCGATATTGGGTTGTATCGTAATTGGTACAATCATGAGGGATAAAGTTTCAAAAGATCAATTTCTTTGTTTTCAAATTTTTCTATTTATGTCTTGAAATATGTAAGAAGAACGTCAAAAAGGTTGAATTAATCGTATAGAAAAATTAAAGGTCGTTTCCTATATCTGAGTTAAATTTGAAAGAGAAAATATGAATGAAACGAAAGAAAAACATAGAGTTGTTGAACAATGTGAGGCATCAATTAAAGAGGAATCTCACTTTGTGACAAAAGAAGAAAATAGACAGGAAAACTTTGATGAAGCATATAATATTGAAACCTAAGACGTTCACAGGTCTTGTAACCTGTTGATAGCCGATACATAGGAAAAACTGTAAACAATTAGATGACTAAAATAATTAATCACCACAATAGGGGTTGTACTAAATTATAGCTAAGCATTCATCAATAAGATATATGAAAAACATGAAACAACAGAGGAGTACATAACTCAGGCTTGACAAGATCTGGAATCTTCAATCTACATTCGTATTAATTCAGAAAAGATTTAAAATTTCTTCCTTACAATGCACCCAGAAAAAGCCCCTTCTTAGTCTTATGAAATTGTATTTATACAAAGTTGTCAATTATTGACGGTTGGTGATTTCTTAACTCCTAGGGGCTAACGGTTACAAAAATGTAAACTTCAACTGTTTGCATGGTTGTATTTTATTTTTTCTATCATCTAGATAATATAAGATTTCAAAATGATACTTCATTGTTTTATTGAAGCATATCCTTCTTTTGATCCAATACATTCGACACATTTTTCCAGAAAAATACACAAAACTTCTGGGAGGCACTGGAAGATCCTTCACTTCGAATAGATAAAACTTTCTCTGAATTTTTGGAAGCCGGTATTCAAACCCTTTATCAGCAAATTTAATTGATTGCAATTTTAATTTTGGTTGCACCATCCACCTATCTATTACGGTAACATCAATTTCCTTTAGTTGTGAAATTTCCATCTGAATCTCGTTCAATCTCTCTTTGAAGTTCAAATGATGTCTTACAATGTTTATCTATCCTAGTAGCCCAGTGCAATTGTCTCTTCCAATACCTAATGATCGCTTGTCTAACAAATCAAATATTTCTCCGCAATCATCTTTGATTTCTTTGGCTATTCTCTTGTTTTCATCTATGTTGGTTTCCCATACTTTGAGCATGATATCCCCTCTGATCTACTTTCTGACAGATAGCTTTGGAGTTTTCGATATCTCTTTGTTTCCTGAACATACAACTGCTTTCTGAAAAGTGGTCCTTGCTGTTGTAGCCTCTTTTTCCTTCAAAATAATATTATCAAGGGATTTACTTACTTTTTGAAAATAATTCTGAATAATCTCTACCTTACAGATCAATTTTTGTTGCTCGGCTTCTATCTTTGTATGCACCTCCAGTGAATGGACTTGAAAAACTTTCAAATCTATAACCCGGCCTTCTGTTAAATTCAATTTAACTTGGAATTTCTTTACCAGTTCTTCTTTCTAAATAACCTGCATTTGAATTGTCTCCACCTTCTCGTTCATCTCGTCTAGAATTGACTTAAGCAATCGAATTTCTTTCTTATCGACAGCTCTGGCCTGCTCCAGAACTTTATTTATTTCTTCTCTGATAAATTTCTCGGTATTTTCTAATTGGTTTTGCAACTGAACTATCATGTTATTTCTCTGTTTTAGCCTTGTTCTCATACTGTCAACAGTGAATAGATTGGTTGTCGCTAAAGCTCCCATGGAGCCCGCTACCTCTATAGAGAAATCTTCTTCCTCCAAGTTTTTCCCATCTACCAACACTCTGTGCTTCTTTACCATAGCACCTTCTTTCTGATGCATCTCCTGCTTCAACACAACCTTCCTCTTTTTACTGAAAAATTAATCAGAGGGAGGTATCTCATCTCTAGAGATAGGAGTAAGGTCACTAACATATATGGCTTGCAGCTAGGGGATACCAAAAGTTGATTGTAGAGTCAAGGAAGTAATGGGACTACCCAATTATATAGATTTTTCTTCCCCTGTTTTTTTGTGGGTATCAATATGAACAGTTGATGATGAAGGGGGAATCGATTTACTAGACTTGGGAGATGCTTAGGACCCTCTTTCTATTTCTACTCCTGGGTTCTCTGTCTGCAAGATTTTTTCATTTTGCGAAGATGTTTCAGTCTCCGGTGGATTTTCCTCGGTATTTTCTTTATCCTGCACCTCTTGTCTGAAACTTAGGGGAGTATATTCTTGTGTTGGAGGAGGGGTTGTTGATTCTCCCTGTAGTACCTTTGGTAAAACACTTTTCCTGTGTGTCTATAAGGTCAAAAAACTAGTCTGCAAGTCGGGTGATAATGCCTGTACTGTGTCTAATACCTCCTCATAGGTTTTGGCTCCTTTGAACATGTCATCGCAAGGGGATTTTTCATGTTCATATGCTTTCATGCTACAATGAGCCATGTGACTTCCCACTAATTGATAAGGGTCGTGTTTCTTGTGTTCGAGATCTACCAACTTGACCTCTTCTAGTGCTACAGCTTCAACCTTGGAATGACCCAAGTTGAGTAGCGAAAAATTGTCAATCTGTACAAGGAAGACTGACCAGAATTTCTTCTGGTCTGTTTTCAGTTCTATCCCAATATCGCCTGTTACTATCTGATAGGCTACCTCCCTGCACACCAGTTTGTCAGGAACGAATTTTGGAAGTGCGTGAAGAGGAATTGAGCATCTGAAAACCCTGATATAGGAGCAATTTTCCCCAATAAACCAATCGACAACCGCCTTGAGGTTTTCTATGACTGTCTCTGAAATGTGAGGGGGCGTACAGCCATACAACATTTGATGCACTAGTATCACTACGAAATGACAGATTTCGTAAAATGAATCTTTAGCATTTTCTACCCACATCTTAGAGTGATACTCATGAATGGGTTCAGTGCAGGTTGGGTTCCAACTCCAGTTCATCAAGGGGAACGGAGTCGTGAAACATATAGCATCCATAATGTACGCGGAAATGTAAAACGATATTGGTCGGCCTTTGGATCACACAGTTTGATACTCTATAACCTCCTTAGCCAGGTTATCTGATAGAATCTTGTTCCAATTGAAACTGTAGCCTTCGGCTACTTCGTGTAAAAGGGGCACCCATTCTGCAGGGAAATGGGTAGGAATTTTCTTCCCGAAGATTCTACATAGCATCAGAGCTACATAGACCATGTACTCATTTAATGGGGTTGTGGCATAAATTCCATGGGAATCGGCTCTGAATTTTGTTGGGTGTCCCCACCTGTCTTTGATTATGCCAGAGTATGTTTGATCTGCCTCTGTGCATTCTTTCCTTTGAAATTCACTTACGAATTCTTTATTATAAATATATTTAGAATTGGGAGACAATTTGTACATTACTTGTATATGCTCGGGTCTAAAAGAGTCGACGATAACCCCTTGGCTATCTAAAATGATCCTTATCTGTACGTTTGTTCTCTCTAAATCCCAACTGATCATTTCATTGTATGACATGAGTCGTGGGCGTGTGGCTACTTTGTGAAGCTCAGACTCTGCTATGTCTCAGAGTTTGTTATCAGAATCATGGGGGAAATGCTTGATTCTGTAGTCCAAGGTTTCGAAAATTTGCCTCCAAGATTTGATTAAATCAATGGCATGCGGTGTAGTATCAGATATGACATCTCCCTCTAGGCTTGAGCTTTCAGCTGCTTCTTCCCTTTTCTTAGGTGCCTTTCTGGGTGCCATAATGTCCGCGCTAGAATGAAAACCTATTTGCAGAGGAAAAATGTATAAGCCTGGCTGAATGCAATTCACTCCTGATTGTAAAAAATAAGAATGAAATTCGAAACACAGAACCTGTATTAACCTTTAAATCATCTTACAATGAGCGTACTGACACAGGCGATAAGAATTTAATGTTTTAATGGGGAAGATATGCCTGGAGATATGCATTTGTGCTAGAAATATCTCCATTTGTACGTTATAAATACTGCCGCATATCGGCGATTTCAAAACATGGAGTTTCGAAAGGAATGCTTTCAACAATTCCCGAAAAACGAAACGCGAAAAAATGTTTTAATTATCATTAGTCATGTTTATAACTAAATTAATCTGGTTTTAGGATTTTAAAAGACTTTCACGATTTTGCATTTCAGAATTTCAATGATCGTGTCCCCAAGAGGTATGTCATAAGAAAACCCTGAATCGCAAAATTGTGATGGGATTAATTAAGGTGCTAATCACTTGTATTAATCCTTTAATTAATCGAGATTAGTGATTAGTTTCTACTTTACGGGAATTTGGGAATCAGGGGTTTGAGTGTCGAGACATTGATAGCACTTTGATACAAGGAAACCCAAATTGTGACATGATTAATGATCTTTTGATTACGTTTAAGAGTTTAATTAAACGCGATTAAAGGATACTTTGTGAAAGCGCGTCGAGATTTTATAACATTCTTTTATTTTATTATTTATTTTTAAAATAAATCCTTTTCGGGACTCTAGAGTTGTTAATTGAAAATCATACTTCGTGAATAGCAAAACCCCGAAACCTGAAAACTTCGAAAGAATTTTAATTCCTTTTTAGAACTAAGGGTGGCTCCATAACTAGAAAATAATGGAGTTTCGGGTTTACAGAGGAAAGATTAAACTTTGTGTCAACATTAAGCTCCATCTAGGGATCTCGTTTCCTTGTGGGACGAGAAGAACATGTAGACCAAGTGCCTTCATTGGGTAAATGGAGTCAATAATTCAACTCTGTGAAACAGACTAGGAGAAGACTCAAAATAGGGTTTCAGGATCTCATCGTTAACTTTGAAAACTCTTCAAAGACAAAACATCTGATGATCTCGAGTCAAGTTCTCAATAGATTTTGTTTTCTGAAACTGTCCTCAGATTTGTGTAAGATAATCAAAACCAAATTAACCATTCTTTCAGGTTTCCCTTGATTCTGTTTGCATCAAGGTAAAGTAATTTCAATGTGTCAAATTAGGGGATCCCAAAAACCTATAATGTAAATCCAACTGAAAGAAGAAAAGTTACCAGAGCATCTTGTAATTCATGTATAATAGCCTTATCATATATAGAGATATTGCTTCACTGCCAGTGAGCCTGTTCAGTACTCCGGTGAAGTTATCAGACTTCCCATATTAAATTTCCTTTCACCACTTCATTGTTTTCCAACATTTAAATGCCAAGATGACGGCAATCAATATTATGAATTTCCTTTCTTCATCTATTTAGACTAGATGGGGGCAATCAATATTATGAATTTCCTTTTACCATCTGTCTATATATATATATATATATATATATATATATATATATATATATATATATAATGAAGTGGGGAAAATCAATCAGTGTGTAATATACTCGGGAGAATATCTGCTTGAAATTTTAACAGCAGAGGCATGTCAACTCACTTAAATAGCTCTGGTCTTATCTCCTTTTTGGCCTTCAAACATCATTGTCTTGAGGGGATATCTTAAGGGAAACTTCTTGATATCTTTTTAGGGAATTTCCTTGAGAAAAACCAATCAGTTTATTCCTATTAGAAAGACTAAGGAAGTTAGGATTAACCTAGACATACTTCCGATTTAGCTAAAGTTAAAGAACTATAAATTCAACCTGTCCTCATTTTGAAAGTTTATTTGAGAGTTTCCATAGCCAAAGTAAGACCTTTCTTTTCTCGGGAAACTTATGAGAAAACATTCGGGGTCAGGAGAAAAGCAGGCTTTACCATGGTTAAGGGAAAGGTAAGGGGTTTCATATTTTCTGTTGCACAGATGATTGTTCTTAAACATTTTCTTAGTTAGCTTTTTTAACCTTTCCTTAAGTTCCCTCCCCACTTATATCATTTCTTTGTTTGAAAACTTCAGTGATAATATTAGCATCGATTGAACTACCGATTTATTCATCTGTATCTCTTAGGACAATTTAACCTGAATTTTCAGAGCAGAATTTCATACCTTAGTAGTTCTTGTATTTCCAGCCGAAAAGACTTATTTATTTATTACGTTTTTCATTGGAAGGTACTTAATATAAATATCTGTGCATGTCACCTTTTTATCATCTCTAGTCTCTTGGTTCGTCAACAACTTTCCTGTGAATAAAAAAGCATAATAATTGTCAGGAAATCTCATAAATCAGAAAGTCTTTCTCCTTTTTTTTTTTTTAGAAACTTACCGAAGGAAATGTAACTATAAAGAAAGCATGAAAACAAACCAATATGTACAATGAGATTTCAGATACACATTACTGCATGAAGTGTTTAAGGTGTCACCCATTTACAGGGGCGTTAAGAATGTTCCCATCAAGATTTTCTAATAGAAAATCATTTTTTCCCTCAAAAGCCGAAATCGTATACAGGCCGGACCAGATCAGATCAAACTTGCCATGTTTACCAACATCTTATTTCCTAGCTTCCCATTTTAGGACCAGATTGCCAGCGAGGAATTCTCTATCTTTAGCTTTTTTATCGAATAAGGCTTTCATATTATCCTGATATCTTTGTAACCTTTCATTTTCTTCGGCCCTATTTTTCTGAACATCAATCAATTGGTTTATCCCTTGTTAATGTCGTTGGGTTCTTCATTTGAATCTTTACAGAGCTTCAATATTGGCAGAGCAAGATTTATTGGTAAAATGACGTCAATGCAATATACCATCTGAAATGGGGAAATCCCAGTTGACCTTTTGGTACTTAACTTGTTAGCCCATAGAGCATATTTTAAATGGATATGCCATGCTTTCTTGTTTTCATTCAAAACATTTTTAATTGCAGTAATCAAACTCTTATTAGATGATTAAACTAGACCATTACCTTGTGGATAGTAAGTTGTGGAGTGTCCTAGCATGATATTATACTTTTGGCAATATCTTATCATGGCTATGGACTTAAATGCTTGTGCATTATTAGTGACTATCTTTCAAGGACAGCCAAACCTGGATAAAATATTTTCTTCTATAAAACTAATTACCACTGAGTCAGTTGCATTTCTCATGGGAATAGCTTCCACCCATTTAGTGAAATAGTCTGTAGCAGTTAGAATCCACTTGTCCTGAGCACTGGAGTGTGGATGAATCTCTTTGATGAAATCGAGAACCCATTTCTGAAATGGAGCTTCGGTTTTGACTGGAACTAAAGGTAAAGTTGGGACTTTCTGATAAAAAATGCAATAGGCCACTCAAAACCTTCCTCATTTTTCTGTAACAATACAGCTGCGATAGTGTGTTCAGAGGCAAAAGAAAAAATAAAAAACTCCTTCATGTAATCTGGGCTTGCCAAAACTGGTGCTTCACTTATTACTCTCTTGATACATTGAAACAACACTTTGGCCTCATTTTTCCACTTCACCTCACTCTTATTCTTAAGCATATATGTAATCAATTTTACGATTTCAGCAAATTTAGGGATCAATCTTCTCAAGAAATTTATTTTTCCTAAAAACGACTGAATTTCTTTAACATTTCTAGGAATATTTATAGTGTCTATCGCCTCAACCCTTTTCAGATCGATTTTGATTCCATATCTAGACACTATATGACCCAAAAGATTACCTTCTTGTATTGTGAAATGGGATTTCTTGGGATTAAGTGACAAACCAAATTTTTGACATTTCTCAAAAGTTTGTTTGAGGTGTGTTAGATGTTTTGCATCAGATTTAGAGAAAATAGTCAGGTCATCAAGATAGATAATGACAAAATTATCTCTCTCGCCCATGAAAGTGATATCCGTGGCTCGTTGGAAAGTTTCCCCTGCATTCATTAAACCAAAAGGCATTTTGTCATACATAAAGGTACCCCAAGGGGTAGTGAACGCAGTTTTTTCTTTGTCATCTTGATGTACTGCAATTTGATTGTAACCTGAAAAACCATCAATCATGGGAATTATGTTAGCTCCAACTACTTTTTATAAAACATGATCCATCTTAGGTAATGAATAATTGTCCTTAAGTGATGATCAATTCAGGTTTCTAAAATATACACACAGTCTAATTTCACCGTTTTTCTTTCTTACTGGGACTAAATTGGCTACCCACTCAGAGTATCTCAGTGGGACAATGATTTTAGCATCCAGGATTTTTTTGACTTCTTTTTCTATCACCGGTAGTAACATAGGGTTAATCTGTTTGAGTTTCTTCCTAAAAGGTTTGACACCTTGTTTCAGAGGAATTTTATGTTCCATTATAATAGTGTCATAGGTTCTCAATTCGTCATAAGACCAAGACAAAATGTCTTTATATTGTCTAAGCAACTCAACATACTTACTTTTGATTTCAGGAGACTGGTACTTGGATAATTTCACCAACCTAGGATTTTCTTTGGTACCTAGATCGTAATCCTCAACCTCCTCTAGCTGAGGCTGTAAAGTGGACTTCAAAGGGATGTCATCATGATTAAATAACCTTTCTAAGGGAATCAGGCCCTTGGAGACTTGATTATTTTTCAAAATAAGGATACGGTGGTTAGAAATTTTATCTTGGAACTCTTGGGGGTCTTCCCCTTCCTGCATGATCAAAATGGGGTCATTCTGGTTTTCTTGGTCGGCATGCGTTTCGGCAAACTCATTGACCGTTTCTAAAAATTTGTGGAGTTGTTCATCATCTTCAAAAACTTTCCAATGTTGTATGTTATTCGGTATGGAAGGCCTATGTCTCATTTGTATATGGTACTTTAGTTTGAAAGCAGTGGGAGGTGTGAATGTTGAAGCTGCTTTGGCTAATGCATCTGCCTGTTGATTTTCTGCGCTTGGAATGTAGTGAATATTAACAGAGGAAAAAAAGTTTTCAATCATATCCCAGACACAATTTCGGTAAGACCTTAACCTAGGATGTTTGTCCTAGCACTGGTGATTTACCTGTTTGACAATTAACTCTGCATCGCCAAAGACTTCCATGTTTTTAATTGTCATTCTCCTGGCAGCTTCTAATCCTAACACTAAGGCTTCATACTCACATACATTATTAGTGTGGTCAATGTTCCACTGTAATCTATAAGAGAAAGGGGTAATGAACTTGTCATCGGGTGCCACAAAAAGCACTCCATCTCCTGCTCCAAAATAAGCTGAAGCGCCATCAAAAAACATTTTCCAAACACCAGTGCTATATACATCTTATTTTATTTGTTCTTTTTCTTTTTTCTTTTCTGTACAACTCTCTTCTATACATACATCAATATCATCATAAATAGATTAAACACTATTTCCTAAATCTTGATCAACAATATAAACAGGATAGTTATTTGGGTTAAGTGGGTCAGTTACCGTAAACGCTAACTTGGTTTCTATGTACAAGCGCGTGAACTGTCCTCCGAAGACAGGAATCGTGGCATACATCATGTCGAGTTGGAGGGATCCTCCAAGTTTGGCACCCTAGGACCTGGATAAGAGCATGCCATACTTCAGGGGTATATCGGCAACAACCACATCCATTATAACGCTTTTCGCAGGTATGTGTGCAAGATTAACAACTAAGTCTTTTATCATGCCTATACACTTAACTTTTCTTGAATCAAATGAATATAAATCTCCGTAGGGTCTGGTGATTTCAAGACCAAGTCTATCCATGATGGCTTTAGGAATTACGTTGTGAGAGGCTCCAGAATCTAACATGCAATTATGGAGCAGGTGATCATACATAGTCAGCGTGATATAGAAAGGGGCAACGGTGTCTCTAGAACCTTTGAAATGTGGGCCGAAAATTATGTTAGGCTTGTCATCTTCTAAATTTATAACATAGGCCTGACTTTCATTTTTTGAAAAGCTAATTATTTTAGCAATTTGTTTTCTGTATATTGGGTTTTTTTCCAATTCGATAAGAGGTATCGGGATTTTGATTTTATTGATTTCATTTTCCAGATTAAAACTTCCTATTGTTTTGTCGATCTCTGTGGTTTCGATTTCTAGCCCTTTCTTTTCATCTTTCTTTTGTTGTGAGGTTTTCTTTTCAATTATAGGAACCTCTACTTTCTGTGTGTTTACGGGTGGTGTGTCCGTTGACTTTGTCTTGGTAGGTTGTGTGTCAGCGGTTTTAGTTTTCACAGTCTTCTTTTTAGTGGTTTTTGAAACTGCTTCGTCTGTTTTTCCCCTCGGGAGGATCTTTTTCATTGGGGTAGTTTTGAAACTCTTGTTTCTAGGCCTTAGATTGTACTTCTGGTGGATTTCAGCCATTATATCATATGTGATTCCCTGATAGGTTGAATCTTCCATAATACTATTGTTCTTGTTATTCCCGGATCTATGTTCTGTGTTTAAATATTTTTCATAATCTTGTCTCGTTAGATAAGGTTGTAGACATTCATTGCCAAGATTATTTATATCTTCCTCTAACTCCTCAAAATCTTCCACGCCTTCTCCTCCTATAAAGTTTTCTCTTTTAAAGGGGGCTTGGATTTTTTTATCCTCATTCTTAATTTGTCTTAGTTGATTTTGAGGGTTAGGATTTCTTTTGAAATCCTTTCTGGGAAAATGCTCATTCTTTGCTTCATCTAGTTCCATTCTTGAGATTTTATTTGACATTTCTTTGATTATTCTCTCCATATCATCCATTTTGTCTTCTGAAGATCTTTCTGATCCAGAGGGTCCCCCTTGTTCTCTGTACCTTCTGGTTTCTTTGTTTCCATATTCCAATTTGGTTTTTAGCTTTCCTAGTGCCATCATGTTTGATTCAATTTCTAAAGCATCATATTGCATTTCAGTGAGGTCTACTGATCTCCTCTCCCTCAATAACAGAGTGAAATTAGGGTCAAAAGCTCCAGTGAAAGTTACTTTCACTGTAGGTTGGGAAGGTTTGACCTCGGCTGGAATTTTATTATATAATTTATCGAACCTTTGGGTAAACTCGAGAATTGATTCAAAATTTTTCTTTCTAAGAGCCCGAAATTCGGTTAGATAATAGAGATGGTCTTTCCTTTCTCCCCACTGTCTAATGAAAGAATTTTCAAGTTCATCATATGATCGTATAAATCCTGCTGCTAGACCTCGGAACCAGGTTCTCACATGTCTTTCAAATGTCTGAACCAGGAGTCTCAAGTAAACATCTTCATCTTCAAGTCCAAGGATGTCAGCAAATTGGTTGAAGAAATTGATTTGTTCGACAACAGTTAAATCACCTTCTCCTGTGAATTTCAGCTGTTTTTTCATGTAGTTTTCAAGTAGGTCATGGAGAGGGATTGGGAGGACCAAAGGAGCATATCTAGTAGCTACTTTTGCAAATATTTGAGGGAGTGGTACTTGGCCACCTGCTCCTCCTCCTCCGGCACCACCTCCAACCCCACCTCCTCCAGCTGCAGCCATTGATGATTTAAAGAGGTGAGGTAACCTTTTGGTTATGCTTGAATGGGGCAGAAGGGCTTTGGGGGATTGGTTATCAAGGGACAGGAAACTTGAGAAGGAAGAATTAGGAAAATGTGGATTGGTTTCTTCATACTCACAGGGTGAATATGTAGGAGACTCCATAGGGGTCAAGTCAATATATATAGGATAATCATCGGAGTTCTGAGAGATAGGAAAATGAACTTCAAGAAGTGAAGAAGTGTCAATCGAAGTGGGAAGTCAGACGGATATTTTACCTCTATTGATGAAAGAAACAATTGAGAAAGTCTTAGTTTTAAAATCAGGTATGACAAAACCAGGCTTTAGGGTTTCAATCCCATAGGTAGATAATTCCCCGCAAAGAGGTGGGGTATTTGACCCTTCAAGTAGATCCTTAGTGTTGGACTGTGTAAATTTAGGTTGATAAATTTTATTTGTCGATGAGGTAGTCTGTTTAAGGTATCTTCTTGATTTTAAATTTTTTTCTGGGTCAGGAACAGGTGAAGTCTGTTTGTTGTTTGGATTCTTCCTAGTGTTCTTTCGGTTAAAAGACAGTTTATTTATCATGGAGTCGCCAAGTGAAAGATGAATGTAGCTTTATAGGGTTTTCAATCTTTGATCACTATCAAAGAAAGAAAGTGTCAATGTCATTTTTCCCAGGGAAAAATCTTCGTTTCTTCGCTCCTCGACAACAGCACCAAAAAGATGTTGTTCCTAAGTTTATAATTTAAGGCTCTAAAGTATATTGTCAAGGAATCCAAAAAAGGTATAGAAAGTTAAGGGATAAAAAGTCAGTTATACGAAGATGGGCTATGGTTGGTTTCTTAATTGTCTCTGTCTAGCTTCCCAGTGTTCATGGATGCTAATATCCTTTTCAATTGTTGCCCACGAATCTTCTAACTCAACCCGGTTGCTTGTTGTTTGTAAGATGGTGTTAAATAAATTTAAAGTGATACTTGTTTGATCTGATAGGTCGGCCTCGATATTGGGCTGTCTCATAACTGGTACAGTCATGAGGGATAAAGTTTCAAAAGATCAATTTCTATGTTTTCAAAGTTTTTTTATTTCTGTTTTGAAATATGTAAGAAGAATGTCAAAAAGGTTGAATTAATTGTATAGCAAAATTAAAGGTCGTTTCCTATATCTTAGTTAAATTTGAAAGAGAAAATATGCATGAAATGAAAGAAATACATAGAGTTGTTGAACAATGTGAGGCATCAATTAAAGAGGAATCTCACTTTGTGACAGAAGAAGAAAATAGACAGGAAAACTTTGATGAAGCATATGATATTGAAACCTAAGATGTTCATAGGTCTTGTACCTGCTGATAGCCGATACAGACGAAAAATTGTAAACGATTAGATGACTAAAATAATTAATCACCATAGTAGGGGTTGCACTAATTTGCAGCTAAGCATTCATCAATAAGATATATGAAAAACATGAAACAACAGAGGAGCACATAAATCAGGCTTGACAAGATCTGGAATCTTCAATCTACATTCGTATTAATTCAGAAAAGTCTTAAAATTTCTTCCTTACAATGCACCCAGAAAAAGCCCCTTCTTAGTCTTATGAAATTGTATTTATACAAAGTTTCCAATTCTTGATAGTCGGTGATTTCTTAACTCCTAGGGGCTAACGGTTACAAAAATGCAAACTTCAACCATTTCCATGGTTGTCTTTTATTTTTTCTATCATATAGATAGTATAAGCTTTCAAAATGATACTACATTGTTTTATTGAAGCATCTCCTTCTTTTGATCCAATACATTTGACACATTTTTCCAAAAAATACACAAAACTTCTGGGAGGCACTGGAAGATCCTTTGCTTTGAATAGATAAAACTTTCTATGAATTTTCGGAATCCGGTCTTCAAACCCTTTATTAGAAAACTTAATTAATTGCAATTTTAAGTTTGGTTGAACCATCCACCTGTCTATTAGGGTAACATCAATTTCCTTTAGTTGTGAAATTTCCATTTGAATCTCGTTCAAACTCTCTTTGAAGTTCAATCGATGTCTTACAATGTTTATCTGCCCTAGTAGCCTAGTGAAATTGTCTCTTCCAATACCTAATGATCGCTTGTCTAACAAATCAAAGATTTCTTTGCAATCATCTTTGATTTCTTTGTCTATTCTCTTGTTTTTGGCTATGTTGGTTTCCCATACTTTGAGCATGATATCGCCTCTGATATTCTCTGTGACAGATAGCTTTGGATTTTTCGATATCTCTTCATTTCCTGAACATACAACTACTTTCTGAAAAGTGATCCTTGCTGCTTTAGCCTCTTTTTCCTTCAAAATAATATTATCAAGGGATTTACTTACTTCTTGAAAATAATTCTAAATAATATCTACCTTAGAGATCAATTTATGTTGCTCGGCTTCTATCTTTGTATGCACCTCCAGTGAAGGGACCTGAAAAACTTTCAAATCTATAACCTGGCTTCTGTTAAATTCAATTTAACCTGGAATTGCTTTACCAATTCTTCTTATTGAATAACCTGCATTTGAACTATCTCCACCTTCTTGTTCATCTCGTTTAGACTTGACTTAAGCAATCAAATTTCTTGCTTATCAATAGCTCTGGCCTACTCCAAAACTTTATTTATTTCTTCTCTAAAAAATTTCTCGGTATTTTCTAATTGGTTTTGCAACTGAACTATCATGTTATTTCTCTGTTTCAGCCTTGTCCTCATATTGTCAATAATGAATAGATTGGATGTCGCCAAAGCTCCCATGGAGCCCACTACCTCTGTAACAAAATCTTCTTCCTCCAAGTTCTACCCATCTACCAACATCATGTGCTTCTTTACCATAGCACCTTCTTTATGATGCATCTCCCGCTTCAACATAGCCTTCCTATTTTTACTGAAAAAGTAATCAGAGGGAGGTATCTCATCTCTAGAGATAGGAGTAAGGTCACTAGCATATATGGCTTGCAACTGGGGGATCCCAAAAGTGGATTGTAAAGGAGTCAAGGAAGTAATGGGACTACCCAACTCTGTAGGTTTTGTTTTCCTTGTTGTTTTTGGGCTATCAGTATGAACAGTTGATGATGAAGGGGCAATCGATTTACTAGACTTGGGAGATGTTTCAGACCCTCTTTTTGTTTCTACTCCTGGGTTCTCTATCTGTGGGATTTATGTATTTTGTAGAGACGTTTCAGTCTCCAGTGGATTTTCCTCCATATTTTCTTTATCTTGCACCTCTTGTCCGAAACCCGGGGGAGTATCTTCTGGTGCTGGAGGAGGGATTGTTGATTCTCCCTGCAGTACCTTTGGTAAACCACTTCACTTGTGTCTCTGGAAGGTCAAAAAACTGGTCTGCAAGTCAGGTGATAATGCATGTACCTTGTCTAATACCTCCTCATAGGTTCTGGCTCCTTTGAACATGTCATCGCAAGGGGATTTTTCATGTTCATACACTTTCATGCTAAAGTGAGCCATGTGACTTCCCACTACTTGATAAGGGTCTTGTTTCTTGTGTTCGAGATCTACCAACTTGACCTCTTCTAGTGTTGCAGCTTCAACCTTGGAATAACCCAAGTTGAGTAGAGAAAACTTCCCAATTTGTACAGGGAAGACTGGCCATAATTTCTTCTGGGTTGTTTTCAGTTCTATCCCAATACCACCTGTTACTATATGATAGGCTACCTCCCTACACACCAATCTATCAGGAAGGAATTTTGGAAGTGCGTGAGGAGGAATTGAGCATCCGAAAACCTGATATATGAGTTATTTTCCTCAATAAACCAATCAGCAATTTCCTTGAGGTTTCCTATGACTGGCTCTGAAATGTGAGGGGGTGTACAGCCATACAACATCTGATGCACTGATATCACTATGAAATGACAGATTTCGTAAAATGAATCTTTAGCATTTTCTTCCCACATCTTAGAGTGATACTCATGAATGGGTTCAGTGCAGGTTGGGTTCCAACTCCAATTC